>APFE031218470.1:22713-61922 GCA_000404065.3 Pinus taeda
TTTTTAAGCAATCAACATTTAAAAAAATAAAAATAAAACAACTTGAAAATTCGTTAAGTAATCATAATTTTAAAAGAGAATGGACATAATAAATTTTAAAGTGTGAAAAATAAGTCCTCTAAAAAATAAGTATGTTGCATCAACACGTTTCAAAATCAGCATGAAAATCACTAAAATTTAAAACAAATATTTATATTTGATACATAAGAAAATTTAAAGTATCAAAAATATGCTCCGAAAAAAATGAAGTGTATTCTACATCACCCTTTTCAAAATCGGGTCACGTTTTTACTATCCCTACGAAACAAGTAATCATATCGATTATGTAAAGTGCCAAAAACTATGCTCTAAAAAAATATGTGTGTTCTGCATTGCCCCTTTTCAAAATCGGGTCACTTTTTTGCTATATCTATAAAACGGGTAATATTATCAATTCTCGTTTCAAAGTTTACGTTGTTCCAAGATCTAGTGGCTTTCCAAACAAATCTAACAAGATTTTTCTTAACCAAACTTCTTCTTTTCCTACTTCACATGCAACAACATATTCAACTTCAACACTACTTAAATCAATAGGGGTTTGTTTTCTACTCATCCATGAAATCATTGCATATCCCAAACTAAGACATCCATCAGTAGTGCTTCTTCCATTAGTTCACTACCACCCCCAATCAAAATTGGTAACACCAATCAATTTAATCTCGTTCCCATCATACTTTAGGCAATGATGAATTATTCCATGAAGGTGTCTCAAGATATGCTTGGAAACTATCTAATGGTCATGATGGGGCTCCAACTGAAATTGAGTAAGAACATTTACAACAAAGCATATGTTAGGTATGATATTCACCAAGTACAATAAAGAGCCCACCAATTTACAATAGCTTGTAGGATCAACAGTACTAGCATCAGAGCTTCTCAACTTATTTAGATTTGTGATCATGGGAGTAGTCATAAGCTTGGAATCCATCATATCAAAATTTTGTAACATCTTGATTATGTACTTTCCTTGAACAAGATATATCTTACCAGGTCCTTACCAAACTTCCAAGCCCAAATAGTAGTGCATGAGTCCTAGATCCTTCATTCAAATTTAGCTGCTAAAAACTTCTTAAATTCTAGAATTTTTCACTCCACACTTGTCATAAATAAATCATCGACATATAGAAGTATAATGACTAGTTAATTCTTCACTATCTTGATGTAGAGATTTTTGTTAGTAGAACTTTTTACAAATCCAATCTTTAAAAGATAGGCATCCACTCTTGCATGCGAAACCCTAGGAGCTTTCTTCAAGCCATATAGAGATTTCTTTAGTCTACAAACATGAGTATCTCTACTATTTATCTCAAAACCTTCTCATTGTTCAATATATAATTTTCATCAATGGTTCCATTTAGAAAGATTTTGTTAACATCCATTTGATGTATAATCCATCCCATAGTTTTGGCTAGCAAAACCAAATATCTAATAGTAGTGTACCTGGCAGTGGGAGTAAAGGTTTCTTCATAATCTATTCCTTCCTTTTGAGAGAAACCCTTTGCAACAAATCTTTCTTTGTATTTTTATATTCTTCCATCAACGACATGTTTGATTTTGTAAGTCCATTTGGAAGTGACAACAAATTTGTCACTATTTCAAGGAATGATTTCCCAAACCCCATTCTTCATGATAGATTGATATTCTTCTTGTGTTGTTTTCTTCCATTCTTATTGAAGAGTGACTTCTTCAAAGGTAGTTAGCTCTACTTCGATTAAATTCATCATGTATGTTGCATATCCTGAGTGTCTTTTAGGTATTTTTCTTTCTCTAAAATTTCCTTCTGTTGCTTCATGTCCTTCAGCATCTTCAAGTGTAGATTTTAACCAATTTAGACTCTTCTTTGTTTTGGGAATAATTGTAGGTTGAATAGGTTCACTTGGTCCTTCTTCCTCTAGGTTTGTAGGTGAATTTTCATGTTGCTATTCTTCTTTAGATAGCAGTACATCTTCTTCATCGACTTGATTGGTATATCTTTGGATTTCTTGTGGGCATGATTTTCATCAAATATAACATCTCTACTAACTTCAATTCGTATATCTTCTTTGATGCGGATTCTATAGGCCTTTGATGAAAGGCTATAGCCAAAGAAGATACCTTTTATACTTGTAGAGTCTAACTTCTTTCACTTGTCTTTTGGAACATGAATGTATGTAGGACATCCAAAGATTCAAAGATGGTCTACACATGGACATGTCTTCTTCCCTGAAAATGCTTCTTTCGATGTCAAATTGTCAAGGATTCTATGAGGACTTCTATTTTGTATGTATATTGTTGAATTGGATTCTTCTCCCCATAGAAATTTTGGTAGGCCTTGATCAAATATCATAGTCCTTATGCATTCTTAAATGGTTCTATTCTTCCTTTCGACTACTCCATTTTATTCGAGGTTGTAGGGAACAACAAGCTCCATCTTAATGCCTGCTTCTTTGCAATATGATATAAGTTCTTTTGAAGTGTATTCAACTCCATTTTTGGATCTTAGATTTTTTATCTTTCTTTCAGTTAGGGTCTCAGCTTCAGATCTAAACTCCTTTAACCTCTGAAATACTTCATCCTTTATCTTGAGAAGATAGAGCCATGCCTTTCTAGAGTGATCATTAATGAAGATCACATAATATTGGTGGCCTCCAAGACATTTATTAAACATGGGCCCACAAACATTAGAATGAATGAGGTATAATATCTCCTTAGACCTTGTATCACTACTTGTAAAGGGTTTCTTAGTATGATTTCCCAAGGCACATCCCTTTCATACTCCTTCATGGTCTTCCTTATTTTGGGGATTCCCTTAACCATTTGACTTAGAAAGGGTATTATCATGTAGTGAATATGTCCATATATTCTATGCCAAAGTTCAATGGGACTTTTTTCTATATGAACAAGGGCTTGAGGAGATGGAGTTATAACTCTATATAATCTTCCTTCATGAATCCAAATAACCCTTGCCTTTTCAAAACTAGAATCTTTTCCCCAAACCAAAACTTTACCATCTACAAAATAAACTCCATCTCCTTTATCTTTTAAACAAGAAATAGAAAGTGAATTAGTTTTCAAACCTGGGGCATAGAGGATGTTGTTGAGGTGTAGCTTTGCTCAACTTTCTAGCTTCAATGATGTAGATACAAGGTCCTTGACTACAGAGTTGTTGTTGTCTCCAAGCTCCATTACATGTGAATTTTTATAGAGTATGAATTTGTCCACTTTCTCTTGTCACATGTCTTGAGGCACCACTATCAATAATCCATGCATTTTCATCATCAAGTTTACCTACACGGGGGCTTCACTAGCAGAGCAATACCATACCACATGGGTTCATATTGGGGGATATATATTGAGGAAAAAATGACATATTATATAGGGGGTATATAGGGGGTAAAGGGTTTTTATATTGATAGGTATAAAAAATGGAGCTCAAAGTTAATGAAAAAATATAAAGGGATATAAAAATGGTTAACGAAAAAATGGATACCTACAATATCTAGTGAAAGCAGTGGTTTTTAAATTTGGAAGGTGTATTAGGTTAGTATTGGTAGGGGTTAAATAATGTTATTTTTGGAGGTATTTTCCAATATGTAGTCAAATTAAGGGTGTTGTTTAATATTCCACGAACGCACGTGATATGTTAGAGGTTCATTGAGTGAAGCCCCTGCATTTACCTATAAGTGTAGCCAAGAATCTTTCAGTCTTAAATATGCTATATAGATTGTAGATGATCCTTCCAACTAAGTTTCCTACAATTTTCATGAAATTGAGTCCCATATTCAAATAGCTTGCCATTGAGAGAATGATCTTTTCTTCTAATATTGATTTTCCTTCCTTCAATTGATAGCTAACAAAGTGATCTTTAACTAGTCCTTCTTTAACCTTAGCTCTGATACCATGTTGAGAAATCAATGCATGTAGGTAATAAGGTTTGATTCCTCTTTTCTTGATAATTACTTGTGATTTATGTTGACCTCTTTTACTTCTTTATTATATTGTATTTCATCAAGAAATTACCAAATTAAATGTGTATGAAGATCACAAGAACAAGAGACATAAGATGTAGGCACTCAGCTAGGCAAAACCCCTGTATAGGGGAAAACCCAGTCCAACTCTTGAAATAGTAGATTCAAATCAAGATGAGACAATCCAAGACTCTTTAGACCTAGACAAATACCTCCTCCAATCACCAAGTCAGCCCTTCCTTCAAGTAGATTATATATGCCAAAGTTTCCATCTGTCAGTTCCTCAAATGCAGCTTCAATCAAGAATTCCAACCTACAACTTCATAATTTCAACCCCAGCTTCAAAATTTTGAACCTGTAGCTAATTCTGAAATTTCGCCCCTAACTTCAGTCTAGAAACCCTAGCAAACTTCGCACATGTGAGAGAGATGCCTAGAAACTTCGATTTTCATTATTTCTTGGACTAGGTCTTCTTCTCTTGCACTTCTCTCTGTTTTTCTTCCTATTTCTCTTTGTAGATTGAACTTGTGTGAGTGTGCTTCCAAGTCAATCGAGCTACCTTTATTTATATTGATTCCATAGGGTCAAATTGCCTCCAGTAGGGTTAACTTCTCTAGGATAGGGCCGACTTGGTGAGGAGGGACAAAATGACTATTTTGAATCAAAAATAAATTTCTTTACATGATATAAAATCCCAAGGGTCTATTAAGTATTACAATGACTCTCTTAACTCATGACAAAACCTAGAAGCCTTCAATTTAGGCTATGACCTAGAAATTAAATGAAAGGGCAAGAAACTCATGCTTTAATAATAGTTTTCTTTTGCAATAAATTTTATCTTGAAAAATACAATTATGAAAACCAACACTAGTTACATTATTCAACAAGTGGCACTATTGGCTAATGAGTAGTTCTCGCTCTTATTGGAGCCACCTATTGGTGTATGACTATGAGTGAGGTGTTGTTGGCAAGTCTAACTGCTTAATAACCTTTGTTGAGATGAGGTCCTTTTTACTCTCACTATCAACAATGAAACGTAATGAGGCACCCTTCACCCATATCTGTGAGTGAAAGAGGCACTCAACTTCATCTTTAGTTCACTTCATTCAACCTTGGTGGTAGCAATGGTGGCAATAGGTTTTGCATCAATGATCTATTTTCCCTTGTCTAGGTCTGGTTTAGAGTCATAACCTACATCTAAAACCAAGCCTTTAAGCTCGGCCACCAATGTCTTTCTTGTGTGACATTCATTGGTATTATGAGAGGGGATCTTATGGAACTCACACCACTTTTCCATCTCTTTCTTCATCTTCGCATTACAATTCTCTGTTTGTGGCTTATATGGGTTGTCTTGGGGTGGTCCACCCTAGGTCTATTCTTTGTTATACAATTTGGGGATGCCCTTGTCCTACTTCTACTATGAAGGATTCAAAGATCCAAAGTCCCTCTACTTCTATTTAAAATTTTTCCACAAGAACTCCATTTGTTTAAATGTTTCTATGTAGATAGCCATGGTACTTGAGCACTAGATGTCACTCAGAGTCTTCAATACCTAGATTAGTGTGCAAGGTATGAATTATATTTGTGAACTCTACATTTTTTTGATCCATTTCCTATCATAGTGTGGTCCATCTAATGTACTATTCATTGTAGCTTCCAACGGGGTAATAGTGTTCGTTAATAACATCCCTAAAAGAGTTCCGAGTGGGTGCCACTAAAAATATCATGGATTCCTTTGAGGCCTTTATTCATAGTAAGTTTCGCACTAATCGTTGACATGGGGGGAAACCTTAAGGATTTCATTGGTAATATTTTCTCTATGGGAAAAATTATGGACCAAAAAATACCCTTCTAAAAGATTTAATCATTTGTCTGGAGCATCTATATTTATCTGACTTTAAAATATAGGAATATCAAAATTAACTTGTTCCTAAAAGGGTGTGGTGCCTCCAAAGTGGCCACTTGGTGAAGATGTGTCACCTATTGGCATCTGTTGAAGGATTTGGGAAAGTTATCCACCATCTTGTTCACTTTTCTCTAAAGGGCTTCTTCAAGCAACGATTTAATAAGATCTCTTTCTCGCTCATATTTCTTTCTTCTTCCATGGGAGGCCACCAAGGTTAGTGAGGATGGTCTTGCAGGGGATCAAGCAATTTGAGTCCCATCTCCTTATACCCCAAACTCGTTGGGGACATGCATGGACAAATAGATAAAGATCATACTGCTCTGATATCATTGTTCCAAATTTATGAAGGGAATGAAATGACATACATATTATAACCAAAACATAGAGATATAGTGAAACTTAACTTTTATTAATAAATGGAAAATGCTAAAACTTTATACATGCATAATGAAAATAAACTAGCTTGAATGGTGGTAGCTTGTCTCTAAGAAGAGATGTGATGGCTACATGTGTTCATTGAATTGTCTTACAATGAGGCTTGAAGGCCTTTTTATCATAAAGAAGCAATGAGAAACCCTAAACATCCAAAAACCTATTCAAGAAGTAATTTTTCGACTATTGATGATAGTCATAGGATGCCATCAAGTCATTTCCCCAAACAAAATTATTTAGGGCCTCAAAATGACTACTGAAGTTTAGGACCTAAAAATATATAGAAAAAAACTGCCAAAATAGATTATTGTGTTGTGAGCTAGTGGAATAGGTGGGTGACCACAAATATCCAGTTGGATTAATTACGTTAGCAACAACGAAATAAAAAATGCCTAACATATGAGTCAATGGTACGGACCACCAAAAGTTAAACATAAGAAGAGATGTAAGCACTAAATAATGATACACTAAATATGTAGATCAATGAGGGTCTACCATGTCATAATTTAAATGTTAGTGGGAAAAGGAAAAAATGTTTTAAGTGTGTATGGTTGATGTTAACATATGACAAGGCATGGTAATTCCACCAAACAAATTCTTTATTGTGTTGAGTGAAGGATGCTTGGAAACTTAACAAATTGATGAAACATAGGATTTCTAAGCAAAGATGTCTTTACATGGTGATAAGATTTTTAGTACTTAATGAATATTATAGGATCTCAAACCATTATTTTGCAGAGTAAATTTAGGACCCAATCTATTGAAAAATGGAAATTCATCTTGTCAATTAGAAGGCGGTGTAAGAAAATGGGGGCAATGTGAAGGTTAATCCACTATACAAAAAAGAAACACTTGATCCAAATATCAACTCGTTGAGTAAAGAATCAATGCACTTTACAAAATTTTATCAACAAAGGAATCAGACACACCATATCTAAGATTCCAAGTAAACAATAAAATTTCCTACCAAGCAAGGAAAAGGTCACATTTCCTTGAGTAAATTTTGTGATTAGGGTTTTGCTTGGGGTGAAAAACTCATGAAAACCTAGGAAACGAACTGAATGAGGAGACAAGTAGAATTTTATTAAGAAAAACTGATAAAACACGCAAACATTACTAGGAAACAAAGACTGAGGAAACAAAGTGAAAGAAAACCAAGCCAACTTGGATGAGCCTTGCTTGGGAAACTTGCTTCACTAAGAAAAAGATAAAATAGGTTGTTAAGTAAGACACATTCTAGTTAGCTTTTCTAAGAAACACACAAACTAATAAGAAGTGGATGCATTGCAATGATGCCTATAAAAAGAGAAGTAATCATCAAACATAATATAAAAAGATAATTAAAAATTGAATCTTAACTTCAATAAAACAACACTATAGCTATAACTTGGAAGTTACAATTATTATTACTCTTCTAAGTGACATTTTCACTTACACCCCATTTTTGTAATTTAATTAAATCACTCTTACTGCAGTATCTCTTTTTTAATAGAGAATTTCAAAAAAATATATTAACTTCAAAAACATATAGAACATAAATCTCTTTACTCATTTCAAAGATATGTTAATATTTTATTTAATTATTTATTAACATATAAGATAAAACTCATTGTCCGCATGGGGTAGCTTAAGCGGCAGTGGCCGTGGAAATGAAGTCTCAACGAACCGGAAGTATTGGGTCCAAATCTTGGGCTACCCTACCCCGTAGTGGGTATGCAATGGACATGAAAATCGGAGAGTCCTACCAAAACTTACATAAAAAATAAAAAATAAAAAAACAAAAAAAAATAAAAAAAACAAAAACAAAAACAAAAACAAAAACAAAAACAAAAACAAAACAAAACAAAACAAAACAAGACAAAAAAAGACAAAAAAAAAACAAAAAAAAAACTAACTCATTGTGTTGCTCCTTTCCTTACTAGTTCGAAGCATTTTAAAATCAATCATTTTTTTGGGTTATTTTGTAATAATGTTAACTATTTAACATTAACATCTTGTGATTGCGAGGGAAAAAGGGAAAAGGTTGGATGATTGTGCGCAACCCACTAAATATGGTGTGTGTTTTTAGTGCACTGTTTATACATGCTAGTGATAAATTGATAGCATTGAGATACGTCAGGTGATTGGATAGGTTTCCCTTGATATGAGGTGTGGATGAACTACAAAATTATATTGCGGTGCGCTAGTTATTAATGGTCTTCGCAATATTTAATGGAGTAAATAAAGGTGAGGTGTTATCCTACGCATCTTGTGATTGCCTAGGGAAAAAACGGAAAGGATAGGAAGTTTGTGTGGAGCCCACTGAATATCGTGTGTATTACATAAGTGTACCTTAAAGGTCTTGAGGAATTGATGCGAGTGAGATAGGTGGGTGATTGCATAGGATTCTCTTCTCTTCATAGGTTGGGTGATTGCATAGGATTCTCTTCTCTTCATATGAGGTGTGGGCGAGCTTCAAGTTACACTACATTGTGGTGTGCTAATTTTTAATGGCCTTTGCAATGTTTAATGGAGGGAATAAAGGTGAGGTGTTATGACAGTGACTCAATACACCATCACCATCATGCGAGTGCTTGTATTTAAATTTGAATTTGAATATATTTTGAAGTTAACATTATATATTTTGAAGTTAATCTAATGGTTAAGAGTATGTGTTTCCTCTTAAAAGGTCATAGGTTCAAAACGAGAGGGGGTAAAGTATGTATGCCTTTGTAGACTTAGCAGTCAAATTGTTACACGGAGGTGAGTCCCTTGTCCCACAAACAAGGGGATCTCATACACCAATGTGGTGTCTGGCTTGGCTGCGACCTTAAAATTGGATAATAATAATAATAATTTTCAAAGTAATGATATGTGCTTTTAAAAGCTATTCAGTAAGATAACATTTGATCGATTTATTATATGAAATATATTTTTTAAGAGAGATATTGGATTAATAGATATAGATCTTTAATCAAATCTATTTTAGAGAGAATGGTATTTGGAATTGATTTTAGTTTTATGGAATTATGGTGATAGTTGAATGCATATTGAATTATATTTTGAGATTAATAATATGTCTTTTTAGAATATATTCAATAAGATAAAGTTTGATCTATTCATTACATGAAATGTATTTTCAAGAGAGATATTGTACTCGTAGATATGGATTTTTAATCAAATATCAAGTCAAGATGTTCCAAAGCAGGGAAGATTTTAAGGATGGAAATTCATCTTAGAGTTTAGAAACGTCGGCTAATCTTACTAGTCCCTAATATGAAAACTATAAATCATTTGGAGATATATTTATATAAATATTGGAATTTCTATTGATTTTATATACAATGTCTATAAAATTAAAGCGATTTTTAAGGTAAAATAATTTTATACTACACAATTTTGGGCGAATCGCTTTTAGAAAAAATGGAAATTGGCAAATATTTTTTTTGGAAAAAGCGAAAACTAGACCACTTGCGAATATTAGCCCCTAAAATTTTCCTTGTTCCAAAGGTACTCACTTTTTCTTAATCTTTTATCTCTTTGTAGTTAAAGATGTGTTGGGATAGAAATGCAAGTTGGGGATGGGTTTAGATATCTCGTTCTTCTCGATATAGATGCTTAACCATAACACTACTAATATGTTCACAACAAGAGAGAGGGAGAGGGAGGGGGCAACTAAATTTACCATGGATCCTCTTATAGGAAAAAACTAAAATCCATTTTGAGTCACAGCTTTTGCACCATCTTTACATAAATAAAGGGAATTTGAAATCCTAAGAAAAGTATTTAAGCACAGTACTCTCATGCCTACAAAATGATTCTAACTTTATGACATGATAATGATAGAACATAGCATATTGAATGCATTTTTAGTAAAATTATAAGTATTTCTATAATATATTCAATGAGATAAATTATGATTGACATTTTATATCAAACACATTTTCATGAGAGACATTTTACTTATGGGTATGGTTCTTTAACCAAAATATTGGGTTAGGGTTTTCCAAAGCTACTCACTTCTTTGACCTTTTTGTTCCTTAAAACTAGAGAATTTCTAGGCTAGATAGCCATGTCGGGTGTGGTTTTGGAGACTCATATATGAATCCTTAACCATAATACCAATGGAGGTGTTGACACATAGAGAGAGGGAGGGGAAAAGGGCAACTAAATTTATCATGGATGCTCTTATAAATGAAAAAAAAAATCTCTCATTGATGCTCTTCCAACATAAATTAGTAGAAGGACCTCCCACACTATGGACATACACCATATGTAAATCTAGATTCAGGTAATATGGACTTGGTGAGAAAACCTGGATAAATTACTAACCATGCAAACACTCTCCATTGATAAGATGTTGACCTATAAGGCCACTCACCACTGAATTCAAGGGATCAACTAAAACTCATTGTCCAAGCTACTTAAATAATGCCTACTAAAAACAAGTGCCAAAAGACACACACTTGTCCATGACCTAATAATTCTTCTTATTGATGAACTTTCCAATATCTACAAATGGATGAAAAAAAAATGTATCTTCAGTAAACCATCCTCCAAAATATCAATATACAAATCTTTAACCATGTATCTATCTCAAGCAATTAGACCTTGGTTATAAGAAATCATCCTCTTATAAATCCAACCTCTACTATCATCATCCCATAAATCCATCCTAATAAAAATGGCCCTTCTACTGAGTCCTTTTCCTAAAAGCATAAAATATTTGAAACACAAAATCTCTAAATCTTATGTTGAAATGTGGCAACAAGAATATTCCAATTTAATTTGTCCTTGAATTAATTTGTGAATTAAAATCGAATTTAGACTTAACAGCTACTTGGAAATAATTAATTAAGTTATTTTGACTTAATTAGTTGGAGAAATTCAAGCTAGAAGTCTTTCTGAAGTCATGCAAGAGTTATCCCTTAAATTAAGGAGATAAGCCTTAAATTAAGGAGATAAGATTGAGTTATATTTGAGTTTTAATTAGTTAACTCTTTTTACTGAGTTAAGTCCAGTTAAATTAGTTCCAAACTATTTGAGGAATTAATAGAGAGTTAACAGTCAGTTGATGCATGCATGCACTCAACTAGTGTACTCTAGTTAACTGAAGATTCAATCATCAGAAACTCATGCATGTCTATTTTGAGAAAGACCCAGTTGAGTTAAATTTCAAGGGCAGTGTACTATCAGTTGCATGTGTTTTCCTATAAAGAAAACTCATGCATGCAGAAGGAATCATTCCTTGAGGATTGCATGGTTCTGACAGTGTGTTAGAGCAGTGTTCCACTTAGTGAGGTGAATATCATCCACAAAGAAAAACGTAATGAAATAGGAGCTTGGAGGGCAGAGAGGAAGGCTTGAGAGAAGCCAGGATTGCCTATGAGCATCTGTGAGGATTGTACTAAGAGTTGGCTAGCTATGAGAGCTAAGGCTTTGTATAATTCATATGTATTTCCACCTTGAATGATAATATAGATAGTGGGGTTTTTAGCTAAGGCTTTCCCCAAAGTGTTTTCATGTGTATTGTGCATTGATTCATCTTCTTCTGGTTATATTGTTTAGCTCGACCTTTAAGCTTCTGCAAACTGATAGTAGAAGTAGGTTATAATATTTTTCTTTGATTTATATTGCATTATCTGGTTAACCTAAAATAGATTTTCTACATGGTATCAGAGCGAGATTTGTAGAGAATTTCTACATGGTATCAAAGCCAAGTTTAACGAAGCTGTGAATAGTACACTGAGAAGAGAATTCGAAGTTTTGAAGTTCAGGGTTGCAGGTGCAAATCGAATTCTGATCATACTTCAAGGTTAGCCAATGGCATTCTATGGCTTGAGACTTGATTATGCCTTGGAAGGGAGCTCGAATTACATAGCACGGAAAGATAGAATGGAGGTTGTATTAGAAGACAATGGCTTGAAGGATTTCATTGATCAAGAAATCCAAAATCCAGCTTCAACTAATGCACAAGAGTTGGCTGAGTGGAAGAAGTGTGTGGCAAAGGCGAGACAAATCATCCTTGAGGGAGTTCAAGACCATATTGTCTCGAGTCTCCATGGGAATAATACTCCATTTTCAATGTGGAAGACATTGAAGGACCTCTACCAAAACAGTAGTGACTAGAGGAAATTGGCGCTCAAGGATAAGCTTCGAAGAATCAAGATGGAGAAGGGTGATACTATTTCCACATATCTGAACAAGCTCACCACTTGCAAAGATGAGCTTAGCAGTGTGGGAATAACTATTGTTGATGATGATATGGTGAGCCTCGCTCTCTTTGGCCTTCCTAAGAGTTGGAATAGCTACCAAGAATCTGTGAATGGAAGGGATAAAGTGCCAGATTGGGAATGACTGTGGTCATATCTAATCTAAGAGGAGATCAGGAGGAGCACACAAGATGGTTCTTCATCCAAGGATGATGATTAATAAAATCTGGCCTTAGCAAGTAAGGAAAGGAAAGGGAAGAGGAAGGCTTCCCATTCCAAATCGAATTCTTCTCATGGAGGGAAGAAGGGTGACAAGTCTAAAGTGAGATGCTTTAATTTCCACGAGATGGGACATTATGAAACTAATTTCCCATCGAAGAAGTCCAAGAAGGGATCCTTGGAAGGATCGGAAGGTGAGGCATTAGCCTCTTAGTTCGAAATGGACTTTACCCTCATTGAATGTATAGTGTCATCAATGATGGGTTGTGCCTGGTATCTTGACAGTGGAGCCTCATTCCACATGACCGGTGATAAAATTTTATTTAGTGCCTTGGAGGAGAAAGAACTCAAGATGCGCATAGAGATGGGTGACGACGGAAGGTACAGTGTTTCAGGAGTGGGCACAGTTTCTTTTCAGAGGGAGCATGGACCTCCTATCACCTTGATAGATGTGATGTATGTGCCTAGACTAAAGAAGAACTTGGTATCAATCACGATGTTGGAGGTCAAAGGTTACGATGTTGTCTTTAGTAAAGGAAAGGTGTTCCTAATACACATAGCCACGAGTTAGACAAAGAGGATAGGGATTCGGGTGAAGAATCTCTATAAACTAGAGGTAGATGATTGTGTAGCATTGAGTACGAAAGCAGAATTGGTGCAAAGCTAAGACATTGGCGAGTTGTGGCATAGGCGGTTGGGCCATTTGCATCATGGGGCTTTGAAGATAATGCAACAGATATCTACAGGACTTCCCAAAGGTAAACTAAGCAAGTTGACACATGCAAAGGTTGTACCTTGGGAAAGTACACCAAGTCTTCCTTTCATGATCGAGACAGTCAAGCAAAGGATATCATAGAGCAAGTTCATACTAATGTGTGTGGACCATTCTCGATGGCATCAACAGTGAAGCAAAGGTATTATGTGATTTTCATTGATGATTATTCTCGTAAATGCTGGATTTATTTCATGCAAAAGAAGGACCAAACCTTCACAAAGTTTCGTGAGTTCAAAGCTTTGGTCGAGAAAGATTCAGGGAAGAAGATCAAGGCCTTGAGAAGCGATAATGGTGGAGAATATGTCTCTCAAGAGTTTAAGGACTTTTGTGCAGCAGAAGGAATTAAACGGGAGTTGACGGCACCTCATAACCCACAGCAGAATGGGGTGGCCGAGAGGAAGAACATAACTATTGTAGGGGAAGCATGGGAAATGCTGCATGACCAAGGCCAACCACTTCACTTGTGGGCTGAGGCATGTAACACAATGGTCTATTTGTATAATAGAAGCCCACATCGCATACTTGGGATGAAGACACTAGAGGAAGCTTTCTCCGGTAAGAGACCAGATGTGGGTCACTTCAGGATCTTTGGCTCATCAGTATATTTCCATGTGACAAAAGATGCACAGAAGAAGCTTGAGTCGAAAACAGAGTTGGGGATACTTGTGGGGTACACTGATACACCTCACAACTATCGGGTGTACTTGCCTACCACTCGGAGGACAGTGGTTTGCAGAGATCTCAAGTTTGATGAGCAGAAGGCCATGCGAGTTTCCCTTGAGAGGGAGCTCCAACTAAAGGTTGTGAAGGAACTATTGGTTCCTAATGAGAGGAGCCTCAGACTGATGCAGAGCAGCTGCATGTAGAGGTTACAGGAGTGGAGACATCCACTCAAGAGGAGTCTTCCAGATATGGATGGAAGTGCACAAGAGAAACTGACATATTGTTGGAGGATGCGAGAGAGAATGTGGGAGCACCATCTTCTCAGTGCAGACAGAGGAGGTCACCTGAGAGGTATACTGGATACATGGCCCTTGTTGGGGAATGTGTTGAGACCGAGCCATCTTCCTTTGAGGAAGTAGTGCAGCAGCCGATTTGGGTTGATCCTATGGTGGAGGAGTATGACTCCATAGTTCGTAATAGTGTTTGGGACATGGTTTCAAGACCGGAGAACAAGTTAGTTGTGAGTTCCCATGGCTTTACAAGGTAAAGCAAGTTGCTAATGATGGGAGAATCATGTTGTTGCAATATATTTTGACAGAGGAGAAAGATGATGACATTTTGACAAAGGCATTGTCAAAGTGTAAATTCGAGTTCCATAGAGATAAGATTGGAGTGACAGATAATCCCTTTCTTATTGAGAGGGAGTGTTGAAATGTGGCAATAAGAATATTCCAATTTAATTTGTCCTTGAATTAAATTTTGAATTAAAATCGAATTTAGTCTTAACAACTACTTGGAAATAATTAATTAAGTTATTTTGACTTAATTAGTTGGAGAAATTCAGGTTAGAAGTCTTTCTGAAGTCATGCAAGAGTTATCCCTTAAATTAAGGAGATACGATTGATTTATATTTGAGTTTTAATTAGTTAACTTTGTTTACTGAGTTAAGTCCAGTTAAATTAGTCCCAAACTGTTTGAGGAATTAATAGAGAGTTAACAGTCAGTTGATGCATGCATGCACTCAACTGGTGTACTCTAGTTAATTGAATATTCCATCATCAGAAACTCATGTAAGTCTATTCTGAGAAAGATCTAGTTGAGTTAAATGTCAAGGACAATGTACTATCAGTTTCATGTGTTTTCCTATAAAGAAAACTCATGCATGCAGAAGGAATCATTCCTTGAGGATTGCGTAGTTCTAACAATGTGTTAGAGCAGTGTTCCACTTGGTGACGTGAAGATCATCCATAAGGAACAACGCAAGGAAAGAAGAGCTTGGAGGGTAGAGAGGAAGGATTGAGAGAAGCCAGGATTGCCTGTGAGCATCTGTGAGGATTGTACTGAGAGCTGGCTAGCTGTGAGAGCTAAGGCTTTGTATAATTCCTATGTATTTCCACCTTGTATGATAATACAGATAGTGGGGATTTTAGCTGAGCTTTCCCAAAAGTATTTTCATGTGTATTGTGCATTGATTCTTCTTCTTCTAGTTATATTGTTCAGCTCAATCTTTAAGCTTCTGCAAATTGATAGTAGAAGTAGGTTATAGTATTCTACTTTGATTTATATTGCATTATTAGGTTAACCTACAACAAATTTTCTACATGGTATCAGAGCGAGATTTGTAGAGAATTTCTACATCTTACATGTATAAATATGTGTAAAGGATAAATCAGTCCCTTTCTTGGTCCATAAAACATCTTATGACAACTAACTTTGCACACGTAGCCAAGCTTCCTAAAAAATTTAAGAACGAAAGACTCGTGAATCTTGAAGCCCCAAGTAACTCAATTATGTCACACACTTCAAATTATCCATATATCTTTACCAATTTTGTTGCTATTAAGGGACTTGTAAGTGAGGATAAATTTCTAAGGGGCATCCCCTTCAATACATCTTACAATCCTTTTTGTTATTAGAATCTTCCCTTGTGCACCGATACCGAAAAGACTAATTGTAGCATACCCCCTACTAATCCTAGTCCTAACGAAGGTCAAAAGGAGGAAATTACTATGCTAACTCAATCTCCATGGTCTAGTTATGGAAATGGGGTCCAAATTTTTCACTTTCTTTTACTCTTGAGAAAATCCAAATGAATGATAGCATCACGTTCACCTCGTCAAGATGATTCCGAAGATATAATTTTTTCTTTGATCCAAATCCTAGATCTAAATATATGGCTATTCAAATATTGGTAATTCAATTAATGCCAACTCACCAACCTTCCACGTGGTGCCAGTGTGGTCTCTATGTAGCAATACCAGTCGATCTCTCACTACTACATGGTAGTGTTAGTGTAGATGCTAACTTTTTCACCCTGGCCACGTAATACCCCACTATGCAGCAAACATGACCAAATACATACATGCATGCAGTACAAGGGAGGTATTGCTAGTGTGGGCCCCTCGAAAGCCACATCATCCAGGAAACGCTCTCCATAGAATTAAGTATTGTCACCCCTCTCTATTCCCTTTAAGGATTACGTGGAGATTGCTGAACTGACCAACACTTCAATATAACTCATCCAATAACATGGTCCCACTCTTTTCCACCTATACTCGTGGGATTCATCATGCCTTATCAGCTTAGGGATAATACCCTGGCAATTTTCTACCCTGCTCCATTTGAAACCTATGGGGTTCAGGGTCTATGGTGACATCACCAAACCTAAGTGTCGTTGTGGCATCAACTTCACATGGATTGAGTCACCACATAACCTTTATGTGCCTTTGTCCCCTCTCTTTTCCAGTTTTTCTGTTACGTGCGATTGGAGGCTTTTCCCAACTTGATGCTCAAATTTAAAGGCTCACCATGCCACATCATCCTGAGAAATTGATCCAAGTAGTTCCTCCTTTGCACTCCCCTTGAAATCTCCAAGGATAAAGTTCTAGGATATGTGTACAATTCTAATGTTTTTGTCATTCAACGACTAGGATCTCTCCCGCCTACTCCATTTATCATGACTCTTGACCATATGGCTTAGTAGAGAGTCACTCCTCTAACCCCCATCTATGATTCTTGATCTCCATGATCAGTTCTTGGGAATGGCTCTTGGTCTCATAGTTTTTAAGCCCAAGACCATTTTTTTACTCCTTCGGGCCATACTTTTGGCCCTGCGATACTTGTTCTTATGTCCACATTTGGGCTTTTTCCACCCTCGATGCTTTGACAACTATTAATGCACATAACACGATCCTTTTCCCATGCCTTTGATGCATAGTTTGTAAATACGTATAGGTGCATATGCAAGCCCCTCAGGGCTATCTCTCCTGAGCTTACCAAGTCCTCGACCCAACTTGTGAATATGTAGATAGTTAGGCATACATATATATGTGTTTCTAAATGTCATCCCCCTTGAGCTTTATCATTGCATATATCTCTCGTGAGCTTTTAATAAGGCCTGACCTAGCCCATGCAATATATATTTATATACCAAATTGTTCCTCCTAAGATCTATGGTTAGCCACCAGCCTACCAGCTATATTGTTATGCTCTTGACCTATGAGAAATCAAAAATACCATAAATACGAAGAAATATAGCCCAAAACACAGAATCATCACATGAAATGAGAAAAATGGAAAATTATTTTATTATTTAGAAACAGATTCAATGTTCACTTGCATCTTCTTGGCGGAAACCTCCAAAAGAGTAGAGCTTAATTACAATAAGACTCGCTAATATTTCCCTTACTAACTAAGACTATTTTTAGCTAAATGACATCCAAAACCCTAACTACTAGTGGTCCCTTGCATAACACGGGTTAACCATGTTATTTATCAACTATGGCCCATTTACAACTAATTGTGGTCCCTTTTCTCTAATGTGGGTCAACCACTTACAATTATTAATGCGAGCTTTATTGACTCTCTAACTAGCTATGAATTTGACTTGGCCCATTGGGCTTATTACATAAATAAAGGGGTTAGGGTTGGACCCTAACATGCCCTCCCCCATCAAAATCAGCCTTGTCCTCAAGGTTGAAGCTGCAGAAACTACTAAAGAATAGTGGTCCATTCCCAAGTCACATCTTCTAGAGAGGTGCCTTTCCACTTGATGAGGTATGCCTTGATCATGCAGTCACAGAGATGTCATTCACAAGCATCAAGGGTCTATTCTGGTTGGAGCCAAAGTGATCCTTCCTCATTCAATTCGGGTAGAATTGTTTGAACTCTGAAATTGTTCCCTAACACTTTCTTGAGGCATGATGCATGGAAGACCGGATGGATTTTTGATGTAGGTGGAATGGCCAGTTTGTAAGCGACTGCTCCTATATGTTGAAGTATCTGATAAGGCCCATAAAATTTTGGTGCTAGTTTTTGGCATCCGTTTTCTTTGAGATATGTTTGCTTATATGGTTGGAGTCGCAGGACTACATGATCCTCTTCTTGAAATGAGTGCTTGGAACAATGTTGATCAGTCGGTTGCTTCATTCAACTCTGAGCTTGATGTATATTATCTTTGAAATGAGCGATCATGGTGGCATGGTTCTGTAGGAGTTGATTAACTGCCTATACTTTAGAACATCCATGGATATAAGAAACATGTGAAGGTGGGAGCTGGCCATACACTACCTCATATGGAGTCATCTTAGTGGCTTCATGATAGTTAGTATTATACCACCATTCAGCTAAAGGTAGCCACTGTGACCATTTATGTTTCTTATCTGAAGTGAAGCACCTTAGATAGGTCTCCAAACATTTGTTGTCTACTTCTGTTTGACTGTTGGTTTGGGGAAGATAGGCGATACTTAATTGGAGTTGTGTGCCATATAGCTTGAAAATTTCCTGCCAAAATTTGTTGGTGAAAGTGGGGTCATGATTAGACACAATGGAGGTTGGCATGCCATGTAATTTGAAGATTTGGTCTAAGAAAAATTGAGCCACCAAAGTGGGGGTAAATGGGTGTGGTAGAGTGCAAAAATGATAATATTTATAAATTCTATCCACAACCACTATGAAGACTGGTTTTTTGCATGACTTTGGGGGAAAAGTGATGAAATCCATGGAAAAATTCGTCCAGACAAAAGTAGGGAGTGGAAATGGTTGTAAGGTTCCTGGTAACTTGATTGTTTCCCCTTTCTTGCATTGGCACACATAACATTCAGCTACAAAAGTAAGAATGTCATTTTTCATGACAGTCCAAAAGAAAGAACAACGTGCATGAGCATAAGTCTTCTGAAATCTAGAATGTCCTACAATTGGAGATGAGTGCATCTCATCCAAGATGCGGGTTTTGAGGGTGGAGATCGGTGATATAACTACTTGATCCTTGTAGTGAAGAATCTCATCCTTCCAAGAGTATTTTATTGAATAATTAGGATCATCTCTTAAGTTATCAATGAGTTGGGAAAGAGAGGGGTGGAAGAACCATTCGTTGCAGGCCTCTTCAATCTAATCTGGTATAGGTAGAGAGATTGATAGTAGGGCGCTCTCATCCTCAAATTGGTGCAATAAAGCATCAACCACTACATTGTCACACCCTTTCTTGTAAATTATCTCATAATCATATCCCAACATTTTGGCAACACATTTATTTTGTTGTGGTGACAATAGATGTTGTTCCAGAAAATATTTTAGGTTGTGATGGTCCATGCGGATTTGGAAATGTCTCCCCAACAAATATGGTTGTCAGGTTTCTACTGCATGTAGATGGCCATAATTTATTTCTCATAAGTAGATTGACCTAGATGTTTGCCAGTGAATTTTTGATTGGTGAAAGCCAATGGTCTACCTTCCTACATTAATACAATGCCAATACCTGTACCTGAAGCATCATATTCAATCACAAAATATTTGGTGAAGTCCAGTAGGTCCAATATGGGAGGGAGCACATGGCCTATTTGAGAGCCAAGAAGGCCTACTGAGTTGCATCAGTCCAAAGAAATAAAATTTTCTTGAGAATATTAGTGAGGGGTTTAGCAATGTGTCCATAATTGCGGACAAATTTACGATAGTAGCCAGTGAGAGCCAATAATCCCCTCAAATTCTTCAATGTTTTTGGTTGGGGCCGATATTGCATTGCCTGAATCTTTTTCAGATCAACCCTCACTGCTTCACAACCCACAATGTGTCCCAAATACTCGACTTCTTCCACGACAAAAGACCACTTGGATAATTTGAGAAATAATTTGTGATCTCGAAGAAGTTGCAATATCTTGTCTACATGTTGAAGATGTTTGTCCCAGGTTATGTTGTAGATGTGAATGTCATCGAATAATATCAAGACAAATTTTCGGATATATGGTTTTAGCAGGTGGTTCATGAGGGTTTGAAAAGAAGATGGAGCATTACATAGACCAAATGGCATGACCAGGAATTCATAATGGCCTTCATGAGTTCGGAAGGAAGTCTCGAGAATGTCTACTTCCTTCATATGTATTTGGTGATAGCTAGAGCATAGGCCTAGTATGGTAAAGAATTGTGCACCATGTAGTTCAATAAAAAGATCATCAACAACCAAAATAGGAAATGTTTCCTTGATAGTGAGCTTGTTAAGGGCCCAAAATTTTGGACACATGCACCATTCTCCATCTTTCTTTAGAACCATAACCACCAGAGATGAATAAGGGTTGATGTTGGGATGGGTAACACTGGCTTCGAGGAGTTCCTTGATGAGTTTTTCAATTTCATTATTTTGGAAAAAAAAGATATCTATATGGGTAGAAATTAGGTGGATGGGCACCTGGGACCAAAGGAATGTTATGATCATGTTCATCCCTAGAGGGTGGAAGATCTTTAGGTTTGTCAAAGACCCACTAGTGGTGATCTAATACCCATTGCATCTCAAGATGAGTATGAGGAGTACTGGATTCAATGGTCTGAATGGGATTAAATTGGTTGATTATGCCATGATGGTCATTTTTTTAAATCTTCTCCATTGGATGCGAGATGATGATAGTATGAGCACCTTCCTGGAGTCCCCTTAATGTATGAATGTAGTCGTTTTGCTTAAAGCTCATATATAACTCCTGGAAATCCATCATGATAGGGCCCAGTGTTCAAAGCCCTTCAACACCTAAGACAATGTCACAACCACCCATTTCAATAGCAAACATGTGGATCTTTAGGTGGTATTCTCCCATATGAAGCTTAATATTTTCACAACGACCTTCACATTTCATGGTCCCCCCATCAGCAATAAGGACTAGGAAATTAGATATCGCCCGTACAAAGTAATGAACAACTTTTGTGACTCTCTTATGGATAAAGTTATGAGTGTTGCCACTATCAATCAATACTAATATTGGTCAATGTCTAATAAAGCCTTGGATTTTTAGAGTCTGAGGTGAAGAAATGCCATCTAAGGCATGTAGTGATATAACGGGCTCATCTAGTGTAGTTGTGAGATCATTGTCAGTTTAGGTTTCCCCTGCTTCTTCCTCAGGCACCTCAAGGGATGGAGATTCGTCTGCTGAGCTGTTATTAGTAGCATCAATTTGAAATAATTTTGGTTCCTTGAATTTATGTCCAGGGGAGTATTGTAGCAAAATCCTTATTTTATTCTTTCATGCATTTCTACGGGTGACTCCTTTTGAACCTTAAGTGTTTGGGTGGGGCCCTGAGCCTAGGTGGAACATGCCTTGGCAATCAAATTGGGACAATTGGACTGGGAATTTAAGGCGATTTCCACATCTAAGGACTTGCGACATGCATCCAAACAAGTAGCTATGTGCTGCATCTGGACATGGGCTTGGATGGATTTTTTAGGCCACTAATGAAACAATCTAAGTAGAATTCATCTCCTAGACCGTAGTTCTGATGGCCAATTGCTTAAAGGCTACAATGTAGTAATTTACCATACCTATTTGTTGGAGCTTAGTGAGACGGCCCAAAAAATTAGATTCCTGGTCAAAGCGATCACATATGGCTTTTGAGAACATGTTCAAAGTTGCTCTCCCTAGATAAAATTTATGATGCCTTGGTCTAAGTAAAGGGTTCCCATATGTAGTTTAGTTCCATCCTCGCATATATCATTAAAGGAGAAACACTATTCCATTTGTGCTACCCATACTACAGGGTTAGAGCCATCAAATTTGTACATGTCCATCTTGCGTGTTTGGTGGTTGGAAGGGTGGTGATTTCCATGGAAGTGAATGTGATGACCGAATTCTCCTTCTATGTGTGCATCAATACTAGGCTTCTCCCTATGAGACTTTTTTATAAGGTTTGCTAGCTGTGAGATCTATTTGGTAATATTGTCCTCAAATTCACCGAACCTTTTTTCAAGGTGGTCAACCCTCTCAATTTCCTTTTCTGTAGCCATAACTTGAGATCTGGTACCTAGCATACATCAACCCCGGTCAATTACTTAAGATTTTTCTTGGAAAGAGGGAAAGCTCAGGAATCTAATGGTGTGGGTCACTTGAAGCCGCATCGGAAAAAATTGGGACTGCTAAAGAATTGAGGGCTTACAAGTGAATGGTACCATCGTGACCAGCTCGTCATCTTGAAGCTTATGGGCTAAGTCTCTTGCAAGCATCCCGGGACAGTATCATAATCATTTTATAACTCCAAAAGGAGTTTTACTCCCTGTTGATCAATACTACAATGGATGAATTCCAGAAAGCTTGATATTCCCCAATGTCCTATAAAAATCGAGCCTATACTGTAGTAATAGAAACCCCAAGGTCTTGGTACTGCTGAATGTGCTACAACAAGCTAATTTGGATTAAGGTGGCAAAAACCCTCACTGCACAAAGAATCAAATATGCACTATGAAAACCCCAACTACTAAATCTGAGTTGGACGGCGACGACAAAGCCCAACTGCTAGATCTGATATAGCAAATAAAGTAGAGGGTGATCTTTAGATAGTGGAGGGAAGTCACAAAGGAGTGCTAGGCACTACAGATCACAATATATGCAGGGGTCCAATAATATTACTAGGCCCAATCTTTCAGGGCAGTAACTAAGGAGGATCAAATGTACCCTTCATCGTACTACCTGAGTACCCTATTGTACGTGTGAGTAATACCCCTAAGTGTTGTTCTTAGTGTACTGTAGTAGCAAGATAGACGACGACTTATCTAAGGTGAGGTTTCAAGTGATCCTAGGGGACTTCCAATATACCCAAGGGTACATGGAAGTGCACTCTGTGTGTGGTTTTGTCTAATGTGCTACTACTCGAAGGGGTACCCTGTTGTAGAGGCTACAACCACCCTCCAAAATTTTTCCTTAGCTTCATTTTGGAGACTCCCTACCAACTAGCCTTAGCAGCATGTCTTGCATTGTCAAGTACATAGGCTTCATTAGCTTTTCAGTATCTTGCTAGCCTGTGCATGTCAGTTTGCTTCACTCCCCTCATAGGCTGTCATTCCAAACTTAAGCTTGTTGCAAGCTGAGAAACTCCCTTAGAAAATTGTGCAATTCTAGAGGGGAACCAGACTTCCCTCCAGAAATTACATGAATCTGTTGGGAAACTTGTTGGTCCCAGAAATTGCACAATGCAATCAAACATCCTTCCTTAGGAAAATTGTGCAATTTGGACCAACACTACAGCTCAGCCCAGAAATTGCGCAATTTTGGGCAGCAGTCACCTGCTCCTCCGAGAAATTGCGCAATATTTTCCCTCAATCAAGCAGGTCATTGCATGTGCCTTCAAGTTGAATGGTTCCACCTGGGACCCAAAAAACTTGACTTGCATGCATGGGCTACTTTTTCTCGAAATAGCATAAAGGAAATGCAAAAGGGATCCCTCGATTTTAGGGATCTATTTTTAGCAACTAGAGGTTACATGCAAAGATCGTTTTAGAAAATTTCCTCCAAGTTTCGCCTTTTCCTAGATTTGTGGCATGCATTTCATGAGCCTCAAAAATATATATTTAACACTTCAAAGCTCATTATTCACATTGATCTTGGAGTTCTGACATCCCATAGCACATCTAGGAGTCTTCGGCACATTCTATTTCTGGGTAAGTCCACTTTACTTGTCTTTTGCAGCATTTCTGTTGCTTTTTGTGTTTTGACTTGTGTGAGTGTTGTCTACTTGATTTTTATGAACGCTTAGTGTCATTTTCATGCATGTTAGCCTGTAAAAGCACCATTTCAGTTTTTGTTTTCATCTCATTGTTGTCACATGCATGACATTGTTTTGCATGAGCGGTCACTGATTCGGCAACTCATTTCACACACATGCATGTTTTTCCATTTTATGAATCTTGGATTCACTATTTTCATGTATGATCATTCACTCCTTCTTACATTCATTATCACCATGCATTCACATCTTCATATGCGTTCAGTTGCCCGTCGACGGGTCTAGGCAACCTTTGCCCGGACTCCGCCTTGCTCGGACAGCATTGTGCAATTCTGAGAGGGAAGGCTCTAAATTCCTCCCAGAAAATGTGCAAATCTAGCCAGATAGTGCCCTCCAGTACTGCTTTGCACAATTCTGAGAGGCAGTGTCTACTGGCCCAGAAAATTGCGTAATCTAGTCCCTAAGCCTGCATCACTTGCCACCTAAAATTGCGCATTGCGTAATCTCAGCACCCAACAGACCATTATGGATTGCACATTGTGCAATTCTAGCAGTCAACTAGCCTCCTAATAGTCCCGGCTACCTTTTGCGCAGTTCTGGCAGTTAGTCTCCCGACCTCCCACTAAAAATTGTGAAATCCTTGCCAACAACCTCCCGGTATGTTGCATGTCAGCCCTCAAGTTTTCTTTGGTTTTAATTGATAGATTTCTTGCCATGCATGTCACCATGTCTCCAAATATAGTAGGTGTTCGTCTGTCTCTTAGCAGTTCACAATCAATGGCCTCTAAGAGAGCAGGGTCAAAGGAAACTGATGAAAGTGCAACTAGAGAAGCAACTAAGCGAGTGTCTATGAGTTTTCCGATTTACAAAGACACCAAGTTTATCGTAGACGAAGACGTCAAGCTGAAATGGAAGGAGGTCAATGATGCATTCTCAAGCACATTTGGGGAAGATCTTGAAGACCGCAAAGTCTATGTGAACATTCATAAGTCCAGCTTATATCAGATTGCATGCAAGTATCTTGTGTTCCCATGTGCGGACATGATACATTGGATCGTCTCACACACTGATCCCGAGACGATGGTATTGAGCAGTGCCAATGGGACAAAGATTGCTACCTTCAGGGCATAGGACTATCAGTAGATGTACCACTTTCCGAAGCTAGTGATCACCATGGAGACACCCTTCAGCATACCCAACAACAATGCCAACTCCAGCGATATCCTGAAGAACTGGGTGAAGGAGCCATCAAAGTTTAGGATGACACCCAACTAGATTTACAAGACGAAGATATTATGGAAGGAATATCAATACTTGGTCATATTTGCATGTCACTTATGCGGCCAAGAGAACATGAAGACCTTCCCGCAGAGTTAGGTGATTGCACTCAACGAATTGGCCAGTGAAGGTAAAGCATGCAACTAGTCCGATATGTTGGCTCATAGGCTGAAGGAATAGGTCACAAGAGCTCAATAGCCGCCCAAAGGTTAGCAAGCAAAAATCTACATATTTACATACATCTTGGATGAAATCTGTTCCCATCAGCAGTTCCTGGGCTTGAAGTGGGCATGGACATCAGCAGAAACCTCCGTGAACACTTATTGTAAATTGTTTTCCGAATGCATCTTCTGAGGGGTCATCACATAGTTGTCAAACAATTTTCTCACCCTGGTGTACAAGATGATATTCGAGTAGGATCCACCTTGCATGTTGAAGGTAGCAATGGAAGCACTGATCAACATAGATGATTGGTATGCCTCACCTTTTGGCACCTTCATACGAATGTACAACATGGAGAAGCCTCCGCATGTTTTGCTAAATTTTTCCATGGACAAGATCGTCATGCAAGAAGTTTCATACCACATCTCGACAGGACTGTTAGCTAGACTACACCAGAAGAAGAAGGCACCTTGACCCACTCTTCCATTGTGAATTGGGTTGTATGAGATACAAAATCTCAAGTATGTGGATGTCGAGATAGAAGAGTTTAAGATTTTTACTTTTGCACCAGAAGCTTCAATCTGTATGACCCGCCTTGCTTTATGAAGGATCAGTGTGCGAGAGTGCAATTTCCATGGATCCACGAGGCATGTCATTGGGTTGAGGAAGACCCATGGAGATATTTTCACAACTTCTCCAGGCCCAATGAACCGGTCGGCATCACTGTGGAATGGTTAGCGAAGCAGCATCTAGGAGAGTAGCAACAACAAAGGTAAACATACTGGTGCACGACAAAGGCAAGAGGAAGATTATCGACAGTGCAGAGGCAAAACAAAGCTGCAAGTTCACAGCAGATCCACTTTTGGAGAAAGCAGCTTTGGCAATAGAGGCGAAGACGCAACAATACAACAAGAGGACCGCACAAAGGTAGAGAGAAAAATAGATTATGGAGGAAAGGGTGAAGGAGTTGCATGAGTTGAAGGAGAAACTCCTGGAGGAACAGGAGCTACGCAGATAGGAGAAGGAATCACAACAAGGACAGACACAACAGGGGGCGCAACATGCGCATATTGATGAAACTATGCCCATACAGGTAGTAGACTCATCCAAAGCAGTTGACACAAAGAGGACAGGGTGAGCAGTCGTAGGAGCAAGACTTCGCTCAAGAGATTGAATGAGTACTTGAGCAGATGGATATGGAGATGGAGCAGAAAGAGTTAGAACAAGACATCAACCTCATTCCTTACCACCAAGAGGTCGACCCACCGGCTTCACCGGATCCGGAAGCAGAGTAGGTCCCAAGCGACCAAGGAGATACTGAGATCCTTGGAGACAATCCAGAAGAAGAGATGCACAACATATCATTCAATGAGTCACAACATAGAGTTGTGCAATCGTGAAGAGTGTCTACTCTGGATGACCACACATCTCCTATGCAGTTTGATGAACGAGTGATCGTATTTGACATGCACAAGCATCCAACAACATTGGCCAATGCTACTAGAGCATATGTCGAAGCCACTAGCTCGAGTGTTCACTTTTTGATAGCAGAGAAAGAGCGAATGGCTAAGGAGTTAGAGATGACCAAGCAGGGAGGAGAACTGGTTACAACATTCGCCCTAGCAGAGTTTAAGAAGGGGATATTGGATGAAATATCGTCCCTTGAGACAGTCATACGGGCGTTATATTCTAGATTTGGTACCGTGCATAAGCCAATTGTCCATTTCAATGGTTGGCAACAACGATGTGATAGGAGAGCATGTATCTTGTCCAACTTGCATACTGTCGTCGGTCACATGCAAACATGGACAATGAGATACAAGGGAGCCTTTTTACACTTGCCCAGGATGATGAAGCCTATAGCGATTGAGTTGAAGGCACACATCCGGAGTCAGATCCAAAATTATGAAGAACTCCCACAGCTCATCACTATTTTGCAAGTTTCCCATGCATGAGTGTTCAGAAGCATGGATGTTGTTGTGCACGCACATGTGATCCCATCTATTAAGACACTCACTGAGGCACAAACAAAGGCATAAGTGCGACTTGATCTAGGCTCGTACTTTGATGATTTGATGCACATAGCCACCAACATAGGCTTGGAAATCAATGCAACCACTATGCATCAGTATGTCGCTAGTCCGGACACACTCAAGAAAATGACGCGCATGTTATCAGACAAGTTTGACATAGGAGCCAAAAAAATGTACCCAAATGCAACAGAGGCAAGAGTTTGTTTCCAGAAAGATGTCACCACAGAGTACATAGATGCCATTGTGGACTACCAAGGTTGGCATCAGTTCACCACTGTCGACCATCATGAAGATGTCGAAGAGTTGGTCTTCCCACAGTTTTCTGAGTCATAGTGATATCTTTCATGGGTTACTCAAGCCTATTTTGTCTCACATGGGTACATGTGTAGATTGTAAGTAACATCTTTTCAAGTGGGAGTTCAAGTGTCGATAGTTGAATGTAACAGTCATAAAGTAGATGAAGAGTCATGAGGGTAGATGAACAATCACAAAGGGGAATTTCAAGGGTCACCCCACCCTTTGCTATATATAGTACCTCATAACTCATTGTAAAGGCTTTTGGTTAGCCAAGCTTCCGATAGGAGTATCTTAGAGAAAGCTTGGAGAGAATTGTAACAAGCCTTGGCTTCTATACAGCAAAGCTAATACATCTCTTTGGAGGAGTAGAGGATAGTGACTGTAACGTTCCGCGACCGGGACTAGTGGTTGGATATAACAGAGCCAACACGTTTCATGCATATTTTTTAATTGTATTTTAGCTATCTTGGTTACTCTAATGATATATGTATATGTTTGCTTACGCATTCATGTATGGACTCTTTTTGTATAAGTATGTATGAATCTTACTGAGATGTGATGTTGATTTAACCATCACTTTGGATTGTTAGCTTACTTGCTTTCCAGTTTGTGATGCATCTTCACTCGTGTGTTCCCTTCCAAGCCGCGTGCTTCCAGAGGTTTCCAAGGGACACACTCACCTCACTTTCCATGTGTTATAACTATTCATGCACCTTCCTTGGCTTGTTGCGCATGTCACACCCTTGCTACCAAAGGACATCTTAATTGCCTATGTGCACAACCACGGTCAAGGTGATACTATACGACCCACTACTCGGACTCCTACACCAAACGGTCTGAGGTCTAGTTGGGACTTCTTACCGGGGAGATCCCCTGACATGTTGGTGGGTCCAACACCATCAACATACCCACATGGGTTACAAGGGAGTCTAACAAGCATGCAACTTCTTGTATTTCCTGCATGGATGCCTCCCCAAATTCGCAGGTTTATGCGCTCAACGACAAATCCTATGGTTTAAAGACATCGGAACATGTCCCTACCCTACCATTTTTTTGGGCGAAATTTGGAGGTGCAACTGACTCTAGAAAGTGCTCTGATACCACTTGTTATGCTCTTGACCTACGAGAAATCCTGAATACCAAAAATATGAAGAAATATAGCCTATAACACATAATTATCAAATGAAATGAGAAAAACAACAAAGTATTTTATTATTCAGAAACAAATTCAATGCTCACTTGCCTCTTCGAGGGGGGAATGTCCAACAGAGCAGACCTTAATTACAATAATACTTGATGATATTTTCTTTGTTAACTAAGACTATTTATAGCTAAATGACATCCAAAACCCTAACTACTAGTGGTCCCTTGCATAACACAAGTTAACCATTTTATTTATTAACTATGGCCCATTTACAACTAATTGTGGTCCCTTTTCTCTAATGCGGGTCAACCACTTACAATTATTAATGCGAGATTTATTGGCTCTCTAACTAACTATGAATTTGACTCGGCCCATTGGGCTTACTACAAAAATAAAGGGGTTAGGGTTGGACCCTAACATAAATCATTTTATTGCAACATCCATTTAATTAATGAAGATTGGTCTATCTCTTCTATACACAGCCATTTAGACCTATTTAAAGACATGATAATACAAGAGTAACCCACTCCTAAGTATTAGCTCAAGCAATTATTGTTTTGTGGCCAGTTTATATATATATATATATATATATATATTATATATATATATATATATATTATATATATAATATATATAATATATTAATATTATATATATATATTATATAATATCTATATATATATATTATATATATATATATATATATATATATATATCTATATATATATATATATATATATATATATATATACATATACATATATATATAGGATGTGAATAGGCGTTAATATATTAGTCTCCAAGGATCAACCATCCCTCAACACTTGTAGAACAATTAGCATTACTTAAACACATAGGAAATTAACATTCCTCGACATTAACATAGGAATTCAACCAACACATTACCCTATGTCGTATTTCTAGCCTTCCTGGGCTGATAGATGAGAAAGAAAACCTATTAGCCATTCTTTTTACAAAGAACAATCATTGTAGAGATTCACCTATCTATTTGATATTCAAGCACATGAAACATGGTTTTGAATCAAGCACTTACCAGATTCACATAGTCCTTACATACAAGCTATTTAGAATATTATCATGCTCAACTTAACACATGGATCTGGATCTAAGTCATTCCACATCTATGACTTTAAGACAACAATGCTCATTTACATAGGAACATCTCATTCCTAAACATACAAGCCATGACTAAACAATCCATTAAATAGGCATAAAACATTCAGAACATGAGAGTCATAAGAAGACACTTATATTTGATGGATTGAATTAGGTAATTGAGATTGGGACTTCAACTCTCTACACAACTTTAGACACATTGCAACCAAGTCTTTCTTACAATAGTCACCCCTAGCTGGATTCTAAATCTTGAGGATGAGTGCTTAAGGGATTTAACCAAAACAACCAACTAAAACAGGGACTCCTGAGGACCATCTACATCCACCCACCAGCTACATCTTGCAGTCATATCTCACTAGGGAATATATAGTTCCACCACCTCTACCCTTCAACTACTTCAATAATGAGATGTGGCTCTACTGGTACAGACCAAACCTAGGAATCTAGAGGCTCACCTCCACCCAAAACCGAATGAGGGAATCCAGACGTTTTTCATGCTTACCCTTAAAAAATTCAAACAATGGTTCCACCCAATCCTAGGAATATAGAACCCATTATATAAACCATAAAACAAGCTGAGGAGGGTTAAAGAACTCTCCTTATAAGGAATCCAAGGAACAAGTATCCACCCAAGCTTTCAAGGGAATCCATAGAAAGCCATCTCCACCCTCCAGTCTTACATGGAATCCAGAGATTACTGTCCTCACCTAGAAGACTTTCTTTCACCTCCCATTGCTCAACGAAATGTTTTTTCTACTCCTTGCCTTTTGGTAGCGACATAGAGCTATGTGCTCTTTTCCTCCTATGTTATGATTTCTTTCCTCCTCTGCAATGCAAATAATGCTTTTGTGAAACTACTCTGTGTGGCTTTCCTTCCTTTCTCTTTCATTCTCTATGTTGTTCTCCCATCACTACCCACGAATTCCCTCTTTGTGAATGCCTCTCTTTCTTGCATTACATGGGGTGTCATCCCCCCTTGAGTGAATTCTCATCTCACCTTGCACGGTGTGTGATAATCATCCCCATTACACAATTGCAACTATTTTTGGTTGCGTGTCCATAAATTATTTGTCACCCCTGACTTCCTTCTCGACCATGGTGATTTTGTATTTTCTAAGTTGTGGTGGGGATGTTGTTTTGCCAGCGCCCTGCCCACCCTCATGTTGGTTGATTTCGACTATGAACCCTTCTACCAGCGCAACCCATCCTTCTTAAATATTTTCCTCTCTGCCTTGTGAAATTATCCAAGGTAGTGTTATGCAACCAACTCACAAAATACAAGAAAAGATAGATCAATGACTTAAAAATTAGCCTCTTTGATGGGGAAACCTCCTTTACATTACATAAATGAAAAATTCTTGGATGATACAAATGATAAGACCTCCTTGGTATATATAGGAGTCTAAGGGGTCACAATATAATCAGAGCCTACATAACAACAATAATGTAAGGGCACAACAATAACAATAGTGGGCTTCTATGGGGCACAATAATAACAACATGGGGGAATATACATGTGCACAACAATAACAATAGGGGGCTACACTAAAAATAAAAATAATGGGAATACACTAGTATTATAGGGACCTAACATGCCCCTCTCCTTCAAAAAAGTGTTTTCCTCAATGCTTGAGTAGTTCTAGATGCTTCTGTATAAAATTATCATCCTCCCATGTGGAATATTCAGTGGGTAAGTTCTTCCACTTAATGATATACTCTGAAATTAATCGATTTCGTAGCTGTCGGTATCTTGTTTCTATTACTGCTTTAGGCTCAAATATGATTTTTACTTCTTTGTCAAGTTCTGAAAATATTGTTTGAACTATGAGCTTGTCACCGATAACCTTCTTTAAGCATGAAACATAGAAAACTGGGTGTACTTGGGAAGATGCAGGCAACTCCAATTTGTATGCCATGGTACCAATCTTTTGCAACACCTTGTAAGGACCATAGTAATTGGGTGATAATTTATTATCCTTCTTAGCTTGATTGAGGGACATTTGTTTGTATGGTTGTAGCCATAAAAATATCTAGTCACCTACATCAAAACTTCTTTCACTACGATGTTGATCTGCTTATTGTTTCATTCGATTTTGCGCTATAGTGAGGTTATCCTTTAAGAGTTGGATAAGTTGTTGTTGATGCTCAATGTGATCCTTGTAACACCATCCTCCCACATCTACCCAAGCAACCAGCTAGTCAGGGTAAACATGTGACAAGAGGCCACTATGATATGATTCGAACTCCTAATTCATGTTAAGGAAGTGGAACCAACGGAAACACACCATACAAACATTCAAAATCAGCCTTAGGACCCTTAGGAACAAATCCAACCTTTCTGTCAACCAGCCCCTGGGTCCCACTGAGATTTTGGAGCACTTAACCTCTGGACGCTCTCATGCTATGGGCATGCTAGCGTCCAAGGATCTTTTGACGCTCTCACAGGCCTACAAGCCAGCGTCCAGGGACTCTTTTGCATAGTTTTGTGCCAGCATCCTTGGGATTTGAGCCACTTTTTTTGGCCCAAAGCCCAAGTCACTACCTAGAATTGAATCACATCTTCAGAATAGTAAAATAACAAGGAAATGAGAGTATAAATGAAACCACTTGAACGAGACCTTGATTGGACCCCTACTAGCCATGACATGCATTTCATCAAATATATCACGAATATGTAATCTATAGGTGTAAATAATAGGTCTAATCATAGGGGTCTCATACTTAGCTAAGAATTGGTAAGAGACATTGATGCCTCAACATATTAACTTCCATTTCATCCATTAGGTCGTAAAACACATATATAACTATCATAACAACAAGATAAATACCAATGAAATCACAGCCATAGAAACCACATATAAGCCATTATAATACTCATAGAAATACAAGTATAAATAAACTCATATTGATGATGCAAAATTCAAACCCGAGATGGGACATCCAAATTCCACCTAATCGTAGAATGGCTGAGCCAAATCTCTCTTCAACCATTCACCCTCGTGCCATATTCCAAGCATGAATGTGGGATCTCATAGAACACATCAATCCAAAACCATCCAAGGCTTCTAGAGGCCTTCCACCTCAACCCATCAAATAGTGATTCCACCTCATTGTTGTACATCACAAAACCATCATCAGATTGGTCTCTATCCAACCCTTCTAGGGCTTCCAGAGCATTTGTCCAACCAGTGCTTCCAGGACTATTAACTCAACCCAAGCTAAGGAAACATGAGAACCAACCAAAACAAAAAAGGAAAACAAATCGACAATCACCATGGCTATCTAGGAAATGGCATGGCTAGGCAATCCACTGTCAATCCCAGCCATCCTCCATGCCCATGACAGATCACAATCAACAATCCACATGCATATGCCATGCATGCAAAAAATAGTGAGTAAAACATACATGTAACTCGGTACCTGCATGAAAATCCGATGTAGCTACTAATCTGGATGTCCTCTTGCACTTTCCTGCTCTTCCTTAGCCTTCTTGCTCCAAAATCCAAGTATGCCACACCCTCCAAGAGTGCTCCAAGAAAACTCTAAGTATCCAAGAGTATGAGAGAGAGGGAGAATAATGAAAGAGAGCTCCAACACTGAACTGAAAAAGGTTACCAACTAATCCTCAAAAGCCTTTTTATGAATGAGGCCTCTATTTTCTCCATTTTCCATTATTTTCCTTCATTTTCCTCCTCACATGCAACCTGTGGCCTTTCACCTCCCTTTTCTCATAATTTCCATTATTTTCATAATTAAATGTGCCTAAAATGTCATTTTTCCTTTCCAAAGTCTTATCTATTGCCTTTGCCAATTTACTTAATCCATTAATAACCAAATGAACACCCACACTACGATGTCTTTCCCAACATTCAGCTTGGAATAAGTGTCCCATCAACCGTGGTTATTATTTTTCTTTTATTAACTTTTATTACATGGAATTTTCACTAGGGTTGTTACAATCTTTCACTGCTTGAACCTTATAGTTTTCTCTTAAAGATGATGTGATGGATGGTGGATGATATCCATAAAGTTCCATAAATGGGGTCATTTTTGCTCTAATATGGAAGGAATTGTTATACCACCATTCATATACAAAGCGACAAAGATATCCTTCCAAACATTTGTTCACTATCTCAGTTTTCTTGTCAAATTGAGGATGATAAGATGAGCTATGAGCTAATTGAGTACCAAGACAAGAAAATAATTTTGTCCAAAAATTTCTAGTGAAAATGGGATCTCTATCACTTACAATAATCTTTGGGTCTCCATGTAGCTTTTGAATTGTTTCCATAAATGCAGTAGCAATTGTACTAGCTTTAAAAGGATGAGATAATGCGCAAAAGTGTGCATACTTGGTAAGTCTATCAACTACAACCATGATGACATTAATTCCTTCAAACTTGGGTAAGACTGTGATAGAATCCATTGACACCCCCTCCAAATGTTGACTTGGAATGGATAAAGGTTGTAACAGACCTAGGGTCTTAATTGTCTCAACTTTATTTTGTTGTCAAACCAAACATTTTGCCACAAACTTCTGAATATCAAATTTAAGGCCATCCCAAAAAAAAATCTTGACCTTGTGGTAAGTTTTTAAAAATCCCGAGGGTCCTCCTAAAGTGAAGGTGTGCAATTCCAAAAGAATCTTATGCTTGAGTTGGGAATTCTTACAAAGATATCAGTGATATTTGTACCATAATGAATCATTTTTCCAGCTAATGGTATTAGATGTACTGAGATCTTGTCGCAACTTTTGAATGAGTGTACACACCTCTTCATCATTCTTCCATTCATCCCTTGGGTTGGTTATCATATTAGGATGGATAATTGAAATGGAAGAAAGCAACGCTTCCATGTCCTCATCATTTCTTAAGCGTGCATCTGCAACAACATTTTGCTTCCCTTTTTTGTAGATGATTTCAAAGTCAAAACCCAACATATTTGTGACCCATTTTTGTTGCTCCTCTGAAGATAGTCTTTGTTCCAAAAAGTATTTAAGACTATCATGATCCATTTTTACCTGGAAGTGTCTTCCTATTAGGTAAGGTTGCCATTTCTTTAATGCATGTAGTATTTCCAATATTTCCTTCTCATAAATAGGCTTGTGTAAATACTTTCCTTTGATTTGATGAATTTTGAAAGAAATGGGTCTTCCTTCTTGCATTAAAACAACACCAATTCCATTTCCTAAGGCATGACATTCCACAATAAAGGTTTTAGTGAAGTCTAGCGTAGCTAAGATTAGTGCTTGGCACATTTCCTCTTTAAGATGTTCAAAGGCCTTGGTTTCTTCTGGAGTCCAAGAAAATGCATCTTTCTTCAGTAATGTTGTTAGAGGTGCTATTCTCCCATAATTATTAACAAACTTGTGATAATACCCTATCAACCTGAGAAATCCTCAAAGATGCTTTATGGTTGTGGGGATTTTCCATTCCTTAATGGCTTTAATTTAGTTAGGGTCTACCTTAACACCCTCATGAGATACAATATGACCCAAATATTCCACCTCATGTACTCCAAATAAATATTTGAAGGTTTTTTCATATAATTGTTTCTCCTCCAGTAGTTTGAGCACCCTGCCAACATGTTGAACATGATCCTTCCAAGACTTGTTGTAGATTAGTATATCATCAAAAAATACTAACACAAATTTTCCAAGGAAGGGTTTGAAAATGGAATTCATCAAACCTTGAAATGTGGAAGATGCATTAGTAAGGCCAAAAGGCATGACCAACAATTTCATAATGATCCTCATGAGTTCTGAATATTGTTTTCGGAATGCCTTCAATCTTCATTCTAATTTGATGTTATCCTTAATGAAGATCCAACTTGGTAAAGTAAATTTATCCATGTAATTCATCCAACAATTCATCAATGACAAGAATGGGAAATTTATCTTTAACAATGAGCTTTGTGAGCTCCCTATAATTTGGAAACAACGCCATGATCCATCCTTATTGTGCACCAATACTATTGGAGTAGAGAAATAACTTTGACTATGTTGAATTATACCAGCCTCTAGTATTTATACCACCATACATTCAATTTCACTCTTTTGGGCATAGGGATATATGTAAGGTCTGATGTTTGGAGGAAAACTTACTGAAATCAAATGAACAACATGATCCTAATCACGAATAGGTGGGAGGCCTTTGGGAGTCTCAAATACCTTGGAATGATTGTCCAATACTTTTTGGAGATCTAGAGAAATATATGATTTTGATATATGAACCTCTAGTGAGCATAATTGTGCAGTTACACCCTGTTGTTATTTATTCAAAAGCTTTGTCATGCCATTAGAGATGACTATCTTTCTGGGTTTCCCTGTGATACCCCTTAATTCAATTTCCTTTCCTTCCCAAAAAAATTTCAATAACTGTTCTTGAAAATTAAAAGATATCGTCCCCAAATATTGTAACCATTAGAATCTTAGTATGACATCAACACCACCCATTAGAATGGAAATCATAGGAATATTCGATACATATTCCCCCATGGTTAGCTTGATATTATGGCACTTTCTAGAGAAATTTATAGTTCCTCCATTCGCAACCAATTATTGACACTTTGGTGTTGGATATAGGAAGAAATTCAATTCCTTGGATATCTTACAATGAATAAGATTATGGGTACTATCCGAATCATTCAAAACTATTACCTTTTTCTTCTTGATATATCTTTCTATCTTGAGATTTTAAGGAGTGGTAATTCTTGCCAATGCATTACAAGATATGGTAGTATTCATTTACTCCTTCCGTGCGGTCAGTTCCCGGTGTATATCATCCTCTTTTGATGTTTCTTGTTCCTTTTCTTCCTCCTCTTCACAATCTATGTAGAATAATTTCTTCTCAGCACACTTATGACCTTTAGTGTATTTTCTATCACAACTGTAACAAATCCCTTTTTCTCTTTTTTCCTATAATTGTTGTGGTGTCAAACTTTTAGGTTGTGGAATACTAGGATCAACAACACTTCCGTCTTTATAGTTGTGAGTGGTAGACTTCCTTGTTGCCATAGTTTTTATTTCAAGTTTTATTGCCACCCTTAATTCCTTCTCCAATGAATTAGGTTTCCAAAGGTGAACCTCATGTTGGATGTTGTCTTTTAAAGTCCCTATGAAGACATCAATCCCATGCTCCTCTAGAATATCAATTACCCTAATATTCACTTTTTGGTAGTAGTTAATGTGCTTCGCCATTGAACCCTTTTGTTTAAGATTTATCAATTGGCTAAAGAAGGTGTTGGTATTTGTATCTTCATAATGTGTTATCATTTTCTCCATAAAAATTAACCAAGTGAAAAGTGGTTTACAAGAACAAATTCATATATACCATACAAACTAATTGGGTTCTAAATATAAAGATGCAATACATAACTTTTGTGAGGGTTGCACATCATGTAGATCAAAATATTTCTCCATCTGTAGTATCCATGTTATCGGATCCTTTCCATCAAACTTCCTCATATCTATATTTGGAATGTAGTGGTCCTTAAATCCCACATTAGAGTCTCTAAAATCATAATTAATATTCTTTTCTTACTCATCATGATTTTCATGGATTACCTTGCCACCATTGAGAAGCATTTCTTGCAAAAACCTTGGAAACGCTTCCAAATTGGTATTTATTGCATCCATATCTAATTTAAAAACCTCCATGTTTCCTTTTATACCATCTGTCAGGCCAGGAGTAACTCTAGAAAAACTTATACAACTATTTCATTAGGTAGCTATTGTTATATACATGGATGTGACTGATCAGTTCATCTTCTTGATGACTGTTCACATTCCAGAAGATTAGGTGTCAACATTCCCCCCCTTAATCTGAAGGGATGTTGGTGAGTCCAAGCATCGTTCTGAATCTTTCAAGCTTTTCTCTTCCAAGCGCTTTGGTGAAGATGTCTGCATTTTGCTCATTTGTGGAACAATGACGGAGATGGATTGTTTTGGCCTCAACATGATGTCGGATCAGATGATATTTAGTATTGATGTGCTTTGTACGATCATGGAACTTTGGGTTCTTGGCCAACTTTATTGCAGAGGTGTTGTCAATCATGAGTGGAGTTGATTGTACTTGTTTTACCTGCAAATCTTCAAGAATTTTCCTGAGCCACACAATTTCTTTCGTTGCTTCAGCTGCTGCCACGTATTCTGCTTCTGTTGTGGAATCTGACGGAACTGATTGTTTGCGTGATCTCCAAGAGACAACTCCTGATCCAAGACTCTTAGCATATCCTGAAGTATATACTCCAGTTTCTTTGTCTCCATCGAAGTCTGAATCAGAGTATCCAATCAAGCTGAAGTCGTCCACCTGTGTATACTTGATTCCAAGGTCTTGAGTTCCCTTCAAGTACCTTAGAACTCTTTTTGCATCAGACCAATGTCCCTCACAAGGCTTTTGCATAAACCTGGAGAGGATTCCAACAACAAATGAAATGTCTGGTCTGGTTGTAGTGAGATAGATGAGACTTCCTATAAGTTGTCTGTACTTTGTTGCATCCTCAAATTCCTTTCCTTCAATAGATGTGAGCTTTAAGTTTTGTTCCATTGGAGTAGAAAGAGGATTGCACTCTGTCATTCCAAATCTGTTTAACAAATCTCCAATGTATTTCTTTTGAGAAAGAAATATGGATTTTGGATGTTGGGTTACTTCAATGCCAAGATAGTAATGAACATAGCCCAAATCAGTCATTTCAAAACTTTTTCCTAATTCTTTCTTTATGATGCAATATAACTTTCATTGTTCCCTGTCATTAAAAGATCATCTACATATACCACAAGATATACAACTGTTTTGCCAACTTTCTTGACAAATAAAGTTGCATCATCAAGATCAAAATGATTGAAGTTGAGTTTCAGAAGATGCTCAGTTAGTTTTTCATACCAGGCTCGTGGTGCTTGTTTGAGGCATACAAGGACTTCACAAGTTTGTATACTTTATGTTCATGTCCTTTCACAGCAAATCCTTCAGGCTGGGACATAAAAACATTCTCTTTTAGATCTCCATTCAAGAAGG
>APFE031218470.1:67958-90458 GCA_000404065.3 Pinus taeda
TTGTGCCAAGCCCTGATGGCTTTATTTTTGACTGATCTGCAAAGTATACTGCTCCATCAACATTGTCCGTGAAATCTTCAAAAAAATCTTTTCTATGAGTCATGTGACAGGTTGCTCCTGAATCAAGCAACCAATCATTTTTCCAGGAAGCAAGTGAAGTATTAAACAAATCTTCATCTACTCCAATGTTACATTATGCCTCAACATAGTGAGCGGATTCGGGTGCTTTACCTTTGTCTGTATCATCAGTTTTATCTTTTTGTTGGTGTCCTCTCTGGTCAATTTTGTCCCATGGTAGCTTGCATGTAGAGGCATCATGTGATCCATTTCTTTTGCAGCGAATACAATGTAAATCTGCCTTTTCTCCTTGAGAATGTCTACCCCCCCTGCCTCTGAAATATCTTCCTCTTCCTCTTCGTCCACCTCTTCCTCTTGTAGAATCTTGAGCAGGATACTTTTCTTTATGAGCCAGACATACAGTCCCTTTAGAAGATTCAGGGGTTGTCTTCTTTCCAAAGGCTTTTTCTCTTTCAACAAACTTTTTCACAAGAGAGTCAAAGGTTATATCTTTGAGATTTCCGTTTGCTTGCAAAGACTCAAGATAATTGGAGTATGTAGGATAAAGTGCCTTGAGAAAAGCAATAAGAGAGATATCCAGCTCAACTTTTGTGGATTTGATATCATGCATTATGGACTTTATTTCAGATGCAAGAGCAAGAGGATCATTATTTTGCAGTTCAAGAGTGAAGATTTCAATCATGAGTTGGACGACCTCAAGTGCAGAATGTGAGTCATAGAGTTCTTTTAGCTTTTGTAAGGCTTCAAAGGCAGTTGAATATGATGAAATGTGGCGACTCACCTCCTTATTTACAGATGCCGCGATTAATGCATATTCTTTGCTGTTCTTGTTTTCCCAAGCGAGCTCTTTGTCTGAGGTAGGCTTTTCTGGGTCACTATCTCCTTCTCCGACACACACTCCTTTCCACAACTCATTGAAGATGAGGGTGTGTTGTATCATCCGGGACCAATCAGGATAGTTCTCCTTGCCAGTGAGAACTATTCCTACCATAGAAATTATTGAATGCATTCTGTAAAAAAAATTACTTCTGCTGATAGAGAAATAATATATATGTTATACCTTCCACTTCTCAAGCATATAACATATTGCCATAAAATTAATAAAATTTCATTCCATGCTCACCCCATCAATGAAACAACAGCATTTGAAAATGTATTTGACATCATTCACCATACAATAAATTCACACCTCTGTATATTGACCAGTGCAATATGTAAACAAGAATTATTTCATCACATCTGTTGCACTAAAAAACCATTGTATATTGACCAGTGCAATATGTAAACAAGAATTATTTCAATCATTCAACAACAATATTTGTAGAGGCAGCGCCCAAACAAAATGGTGCGTAACTCCAGCCAACATTTGTTGATCTAAGAAACAATAGCCTCCATCAATTACCTTGCCGCAACAGTTGAAGATAAAAGTCAATGACAACAACTTCATATGTGATTCCCATTCCTAGAATTCATCACCATGAATTTCAAGCAATCCTTTGAATAAATGGGTATTCATAATCTGACTTTCACAAATTATTTGACAATGTTCTGCATAAGCCTACAGTTTACTGACTTCTGAGATTATCACGATAGGTGGAAAATAGCTTTGTGAGGAAGGAGATGCGCGGTTAGTAATAGACATCCACCAATAAATCCCATCCAGGTTGTAACGAATGCATTGAAGTAATAGAATTGGTAGAACGCACACAATAACAGAACCCCGATATTACCAACCATACAATCCAAGTCCAACCGTTATGCGCAACATATGACACAATATCCGCGGCGCCTGTGTAATCCTCCTTATATATATCTCCAAAGATTGGGCAGGAATTACGAGAAGTGTAATTAATCACTAGCGAAGGAGAGAGGCACATAGGAATCTAATCATGGGACGCGCTCCTTGTTGTGGTGATCATGAACGACTCAAGAGAGGACCCTGGATGGGCGAAGAGGACCAGAACCCCAATATTAAAACTAAACACTATTGCTTAGGTTGCATAGCTCGTACTCGCCTTGTCAACCGAGCAAATGAGGGATATCGAGCGGGAATGGAACCAATGGTGGTTACCCTATCGGGAGCTAGAATGATCTAGAGTGTTGATGGTGTTAAACGTTCAGGCGTTAAAACAAGGAATGACAAGATGTCAGGCGTTAAAAACTTAGGCATTAAACAACGTTCAGGCGTTCATGCATTAAATAACATTCAGGCGTTATAACATTACTCAACGCAGTTTTTCAATACAGTACATACCAGCGTTCTCCTTCAGGCGTTAACCAAACAGATGCGTTTAGGAGTTAACCAACGGATGCGTTATGGCAGAGGCAGCAGATTATGGGACAGAGGAGTTACAAGGCACAGCTAAAAAAAGAACCTGGGACCTATGCTCTGATACCATGTCAGGCCAGGAGTAACTCCAGAAAAACTGATATGACTATTTCATTAGGTAGCTATTGTTATATACATGGATGTGACTGATCAGTTCATCTTCTTGATGACTGTTCACATTCCAGAAGATTAGGTGTCAACACCATCCATGTCCCCTTTTAAGCCATCCATGTCATATTTGGTTGCTCTTTGTGAGAGCGTAATTTGTTGCACTTGGTCCTGTAATTTTGATATATCATGTTGCAATTATTCCTTTTCAGGTGTTATAGTAGAGCTTTTTGAGGGCTTAATGGGTGTAAAATTATTTTGTTTTGGAGGAAGATTAGAACCAAACATTGATATTTATGATTAAATATTACCTTTGATTCACTTCAAACTTATTTTTCAAACAAAAGTTATGCAAAATTAAAAAATACACACTTTTTTCTTGATTGTTAGGAGTTCTATATTTAAACTATTATATCTATGTAATTTCGGATCTCCAAGGTCTGAAATTTTTTCCTATGGTATCCCTTTAAGTCTTCTTCCCAATCCTACAAGTCAGACCGAGATTGGATTCTTCAAGAAAGAGTTATGCCCAATCTCCCATGATGACCTGATTATCAACTAGTTCAGTAGAGAAAACTTGTGCGGAGTTCCACATGTCACTGTTTTGACCTTTGGTCCTAAAAATGATATAAGAAAAACTATAGCCCATGTGATTTCATCCAATTTTTACGAAATTCAAATCCATTCTCGGAGAGAAAGTTATGATGATTTTCTCTAGGTCACCCGTTTGAGATTGAATTTTGGATCCTACAAAAACCCTAACTTCCATGGATCATATCTCCGAAAATATAGCAAAAACAATGTAAACTTTGAAATGGGAACTGATATTATTACCCATTTCGTAGAGATAGCAAAAAAGTGACATGATTTGAAAAGTGGTGATGTAGAATGAACATGTTTTTTTAGAGCATAGTTTTTGGAAGGAATGTCATGGGAAGGATAGTTTTATGTACATTACGTTTTTGAATGGTAGTGATTTTCATGCTGATTTAAAAAAGTGAGTATTATGCATCACCCCCTTTTTTTAAAAGACCTATTTTTTGGCTTTAAATTTTCTAATGTATAAAATGTAAATAATTTGTAAATTTGATCATTTTTGAAGTGGTCATTTTCTTCACATTTTCTTGTTTTTTATTTTCATTTTAACTTTTTTTTTAGTGAGGTTTTTATTGTTTTGCATTTTTAAATTAGGAGGTCGATATTTAGAATTTTCGATATTCTACATATTTATACATCCTTAATTAATTTTTCACTCCACATGAAATAATTGTTTCTAAAAAACAATATTTTTTAACAATGGACATAAAAATAACCATTTTTAACATAAATATAACTAAAAAACTACACGTTTTGATAATGTTTTGCTAGAATTACATGTCAAAATCACAATTTTTATACAATAATTTTAACTAAAAATGGTTAAATAATAGCTTTTTTTATGAATTTCATGTCAAAAAAATAGTAATAATCACTTTGTTTTTCAAAAAATAATGATTAACTTAAAAATCAATGCGAAAAACACATATTACAAATATTGAATGTATAACAACCCTAATTGAGTGTTTATTCTTCTCATAAAATGTCAAAGTCAAAACATCGCAAAGCTTGATTTCCAAGCATAACTTAAATTTAATCAACAATGTCACGTAATCCAAACTCTTCATCCTCTAGAGTTTCATCATTGTCTTCTTCCACAATATTTTCTGTTTTCTTTTGCTCATTTTCCTCTTCTAATGGGTCTTTGATGTCTGTGAATCTCCCAATGTATGTCTTTCCAAACATTCCATGTAATGGTGGTTGGGGTTCCTTTGCCTTTTTTGCCACACGTGATTCACTAAAGTCCCCTTTCTTCAACCCAATTTCTTGCATTGCATCTGGAAGAAATTGAAAAGCATTAATTTTTCGCTGAATGAAAGGCTAAAATGTTTATAAATTTTCTTGAATAACTATTTCAAATACCATTTAAGAAAAGATGGTAATGCAAGCACATACTCAACGCCCATGTCACCTCCTCAATGCCCATGTCACTTTTATAAAATAGAATGTATTTATCATTCTACTCAACATTCATTTTTATCAAAATTCAATATTTTCACAAACATGAAATCACTTTAAAACATTTTATATCAATTTTCAAAATTAATAAAACAAACTCGACTAATTTAATAATGGTGAATTGTAATATATAAAAATAACTCACTACATATCATCCACTACCAATGTTAATCAAGTGAAGAAAAATTCCAATTAGGAAAAAAGGAAATCTTCTTAAATTTAAATAACAAGAAATAAGGTGTAACTTTCATAAATTATTGAATTAATAATTAAATTGAAATAATTTAAACATAAAAATGGAGAAAATGGAAAGTGACAAACCATAATAGATGTATGAAACTTATCTTGGAACTTATTTTGGATAGCAATAAATATATACAATTAATTTGGGCGACAATTCTCTTGTTTAAGATATGGAGGTGTACATACCATATTCCATTTAAATATTTATGACTTTTAAAAAGTGAATACAACTTTTCAACTAACAAACTTATTTTATCATAAGAAATTAAAATGCTAGAATAAAAATTAATATCCATGCTAATTTAGTTAATTAACATTATTTGTTAAATGTATTCAAAGGTATAAATTACAATAAATATTTTAAGATTAATAACAATCTTAATAAACCACAAATTGTAATTAGACTAACTCAAAACATTTAATATGAAAATGGGTAAATTTGAAAAGATTTTAATAAAAAAATAAATATATAACGCACAAAATATTAAAGATAAATATCACTCCACGTAAATGCACAAACATATTGTTCCCAATAAAGAGCAATCACCACTCAACATATACTTAAAAGCGAAGATGATAGTTGAACATATACTTAAAAGCGAATATGATAGCTCAAAATATACTTAAAAGTGAAGATATCATCTTGACATATTTCGTTCTTTTCATTAAATTAGTAATTTGTTGTTGATATCTTGTTTTGTTGCATACTAAAGCCAATCATTCATTATAATAAAATTGTTTTGGAGCACATATCTGATTGCTTGCCAGAGGTAATGGTAGGATGATCCATGCTATGACAGAAAACGTTCCTATTTTTTATGAAAGGGTTGTACGAGAAATTAGATACAGTTGTAGCGATGGTGTGCAGGTATTTGCTCAAGGTCAAGTGTTCCAAGCAGATATGGCTCTCTGTACAGTTCCCCTAGGGGTCTTAAAGAGTGGTTCAATCAGCTTTGTTCCGGAGTTGCCTAGAAGCAAAGTAGATGCTATTAAGAGATTAGGCTTTGGATTGCTGGACAAGATTGCCATGCTCTTTCCCTATGTTTTTTGGGAATCCGATCTTGATACATTTGGCCATTTGAATCATCAAACAAGTCAACCATAGTGAGTTTTTTTTTGTTTTATAGTTATGCCTCCGTGTCTGGAGGACCACTTCTGATGGCCCTTGTAGCAGGAGAAGTAGCAACGAAGTTCGAGAACATGCGCCCAGAGGATGCTCTGCATCGTGTTCTTCAGATTCTCAGAGGTATGACTTCAGTTATAGAAAGGTCAAACATATAGTGATCTTGATTGGATTTTTAGCAATCGGGTGGTGGGGTGATTCTGAGAATCCGACCCACCACCGCCCCGCCACCACCACTGGTGCGGAGCAGTGGCGGGTCGATTCTCAGAATCGCCCCACCACCCGATTCACATTTTTCCCTCAAATTTCCGCAGAAGATTCAGAGACTGGAGCTTTATCGCATTGATGGGTTCCTGAAACATTGAAATTGACATCAACATGTTCTATCTCATTGAAATTTTGTACTCGTGGGTTATGAGCTCACCACCCTCGTTCTTTTTGCCACTTTTTATGGCTGCGAATCATTCTCAGCTTTTCGGATCAACCTGGTCACTATGGATGACATGCCCTGTTTCTTCTCATGCTATGATGTGTGCATTGGATGTCGAGTACTACTTGTATCTTAACTGCAAGCATATTGCCATCTTCTTTTTCTGCGAATTCAAGAGTGGATGCATTTATCACCAACTGTGAAGCAAACTACTGATTGTCTTGTTCATTTGGAGGCATCAATCTACTGCTCGTTTTGAGCATAACCGTTGTGTTTTCCAACTGTATGGCCATAAATTAAGTCTCCAAATTGTTATTGCGTGCGTTGTGCTTCCATCGGCCAAGTCAATTTGGTATTGAAGTGCAGTCACATGATATGCATGTTCTGAGCATGAAACCCGGAGTGGTGTTAACGTTTGTTTGGCCTGGTGCCAGAAGATTCCAGATTCTTTGATTAATTCTATGGTACGGAGATGAGAAAGATGGGCTTTACTCGGTTGGTGCTTGGAATGGTTGATGGACAAAATATTACAGATAATTAGTTAGGGTTTGTACGGTGAAACTTCAAGGTTTTTTTTAATAAGATGAATGAATTTATTTATTTAAAAATATTTTTTAAATAATAAAGAGTCACAATTTTATAGTTATGCCTCCGTGTCTAGAAGACCACTTCTGATGGCCCTTGTAGCTGGAGAAGTAGCAACGAAGTTCGAGAACATGCGCCCAGAGGATGCTCTGCATCGTGTTCTTCAGATTCTCAGAGGTATGACTTCAGTTACAGAAAGGTCAAACATATAGTGATCTTGATTGGATTTTTAGCAATCGGGTGGTGGGGCGCTTCTGAAAATCGATCCACCACCGCCCCGCCACCACCACTGGTGGCAAGGCGGTGGCGGGTCGATTCTCAGAATCGCCCCACCACCCGATTCACGTTTTTTCCCTCAAATTTCCGCAGAAGATTCAGAGACTGGAGCTTTATCGCATTGATGGTTTCCTGAAACATTGAAATTGACATCAACATGTTCTATCTCATTGAAATTTTGTACTTGTGGGTTATGAGCTCACCACCCTCGTTCTTTTTGCCACTTTTTATGGCTACGAATCATTCTCAGCTTTTCGGATCAACCTGGTCACTATGGATGACATGCATTGTTTCTTCTCATGCTATGATGTGTGCATCGGATGTTGAGTACTACTTGTATCTTAACTGCAAGCAGATTGCCATCTTCTTTTCTGCGAATTCAAGAGTGGATGCATTTATCGCCAACTGTGAAGCAAACTACTGGCTATCTTGTTCATTTGGAGGCATCAATCTACTACTCATTTTGAGCATAACCGTTGTGTTTTCCAACTGTATGGCCGTAAATTAAGTCTCCAAATTTTTATTGCATGCGTTGTGCTTCCATCAGCCAAGTCAATTTGGTATTGAAGTGCAGTCACATGATATGCATGTTCTGAGCATGAAACTCGGAGTGGTGTTAACGTTTGTTTGGCCTAGCACCAAAAGATTCCAGATTCTTTGATTAATTCTATGGTACGGAGATGAGAAAGATGATCTTTACTCGGTTGGTGCTTGGAATGGTTGATGGACAAAATATTACAGATAATTAGTTAGGGTTTGTACGATGAAACTTCAAGGTTTTTTTTAATAAGATGAATGAATTTATTTATTTAAAAATATTTTTTAAATAATAAAGAGTCACAATTTTATATTTATGCCTCCGTGTCTGGAGGACCACTTCTGATGGACCTTGTAGCTGGAGAAGTAGCAACGAAGTTCAAGAACATGCGCCCAGAGGATGCTCTGCATCGTGTTCTTCAGATTCTCAGAGGTATGACTTCAGTTACAGAAAGTTCAAACATTATAGTGATCTTGATTGGATTTTTAGCAATGGGTGGTGGGGCGATTCTGAGAATCGACCCACCACCGCCCCAACACCACCACTGGTGGTGGGGCGGTGGCAGGTCGATTCTCAGAATCACCCCACCACCCGATTCACGTTTTCCCCTCAAATTTCTACAGAAGATTCAGACACTAGAGCTTTATCGCATTGATGGGTTCCTGAAACATTAAGATTGACATCAACATGTTCTATCTCATATTTCATTGAAACAACATTAGAAGATCCAGGGACTAGAGCTTCAGTGCGGTTATCAACAAACCATTTGTGCCGTGGGCCCTTTTCCAAACATTATAACATGATCAACACTCCTCTAAACTAATTACGCTACTGTGCTTCTTACTCATCACACTTACCAAATAAATAATGGCAAAAACTTCCATATTTTACTAATTTTTTTATTATTTTTGCGAAAAGACCACCTCTGGTGTGCGGTTTACAAAGGTAGGCTTCTTGCCTTAGAGAAAAGGAAAGCACTGTCCCACACGTAAACCGTTATGGATTACGTGGAATGAGGGGCCCACCTCTTACCACGCATTTGAAATTTTATCTGTCGTCTTCGCGTGGATCGAAAATCCTCAACGCTCTCTGGTTCGGTACCACACGTCCTCAGACTCATTCCTAAATCCCACTCCACTCATTCCAATTAATTCTTTTAATTTTCTATGCTGCACGTGAATTTGGCACTGATGGGCGGTCATTGCTTTAAATCAGGGCAGAATTCCACTAGACCATTAAGCTGTGTGGTGCAGACTACAGTTTTTTATTTGCAAAATACTCTAATAGCCCGATTATTCGAGCAATCGGGTGGTGGGGCGATTCTAATAATCGACCCGCCACCGCCCCGCCACCAGTGGGTGGTGGCGGGCAGTGGCGGGTCGATTCTCAGAATCGCCCCACCACCCGATTGCTCGAATACTCTAATAGCCCAAGGAACTCGCCTCAAAGTAGAAGAAAAGAGAACAGGAAATGGGTGTGCGGAGCTCATCTTTTGAAATGCCATATACCATAGTTACCAAATTCGGCCGTATTGCTGAAAAAAATTTGTAAATTCGACGGTTCGATTCGATTTGCGAATTAAAACGACAATTCGAGTTCGCCTTAGGAACGATGCACTGGATATTAGAGTTCACGATATTAGATTCTTCGCAGTTTTTTAATCACAATTACAGATTCGAGCATTCATTTACTGTGAATGGCATACGTTAATAAATGATAATGGTGGATGGATGTAGTTTTATGCATAAGAAATTTACAACAAATGAAATACGTAGAAATCTATGATAATTATGTCATTAAAGTAAGTAAAAATATAGAATTTATAAATTTATAATTTGGAAAGTTAAGTAAAAATCATATAATTTATAAATTTATAATGCGTAGATTTATCAAATTTAAATCTATGAGAAAAATTAAGATAGTTAAATTATCCTATTTAATATAAAATTTTGTTTTTCCAGACTTTTTTCATTGAGATTTTGCTTAAATATTAAATTACATGGTTTAATATTTTGTATTATATTCAACATTTTATATTAATAGATGTTATTTCTTTATGTTTTAAATTACAGGTGTGGTTGGTTTGATAAATAAGTAATTAGTGTATATTTTTAAAGATTTTTTTGTAAATATTAAATATATTATTTTATTTTGAACCTAAAATATTTGGTAGTGTAGAATTTAGATGGTTCCTTGTAATATGGATTTTTTTGGAAATTCATTGCATATTAAGTATCATATAATTTATGGTGTAGGTGGATAAATGGATACAAAAATTCTCAAAACCAAATTTATTATCTTATTAGCTATTCTAAATGTAAAACATAGCTAATTTGTCACAAATATAATTTTATGTGCAATATTTATGATTGAAACAATTTTAAAACATTTTGTATAATTTTCAATATTTTAAATTATAGATTTCAATGATTTATTAGTCTCGTAAATCCATTTTTTGTCGATTTTGGAATATGGTGAGAATTTCATGGATAAACCCATAGATTATACAACATTGGAAATCGATTTTGATATTTTAAAGATTACACATACATCTACTAATTTCTCAATAAGTGTAGTCTCAATCTAATTGCAAGGTAGTTTTGTTTTATTTTGATGAGTTAAATTGCATTGTAGTTTTATTTTATTTTGATCAATTAAACAGCATCGTAGTTTTGTTTTATTCATGTAGGTTTCCCATTTATTTACTGTAGTTTCTGGTGAGTATAGTTTGGAGTATCTTTTCCTCACTCTAATAAATATTTGATTTAGGATCAAACATAATATGATATAATTATATAACTGAATAATAAAAAAATAATCAAATTAATGACTAAATGCCAGATATAAGATAGTTGGTAATAGAGTGTGTTGTGAAGTCAATGTCAGATATAAGATAGTTGGTAATACGGTGTGTTGTGAAGTCATTAGGGTTATTATTGACTCCTTAAATATGACTCAAGGATTTCTAAAAGTATTCTTCCAATATTAATGAGTTTTTATGTATACAATGTAATCACCACAATGAAATAATAAGCATTTACTACCAACTAGATGTTCATAGTTCCATAAAAGGTTTTTATATCCCTCATTACTTCCCCCATTGGGGTGCTTTTCATTTATTTTATTTCTCCCTTTTCTTTTATTTAGCTATGAGGATGGGTAACATCTAATTGATAATAGTGGGGGAAGCAACGCATTGAATAACCATATTGATAGGGGTGTCTCCTTATATTGGGTGTAAATTGTTGACCTAATTGACTTTTTAGAACTGTTGCCAAGGGATATGTTTTTATGCTGTTGTTAAGATAATCGCAGTGAATTTGACAAATGTAATCCTTTCTCAGTGGTAATTGATGTTAATGGAGGTCCAAACTTAGTTTTCTCATTTTGGTTGTGTTTCCCATTGTGGTATTAGCATCCATGTGCTCCTCATGAGTCACCTGCAACAAAATAAGACAAAAACAAAATACCATGTAACTATATTTAAAACGCCATCAAAGTTATTATTGTGGTTCATAAGATGACAGTGACAATGACCTTCCTTTAAAGGTTTGGAAAGAAATTAAAATAGATTATTATTATGGCCTTAGATACTCTAATCAAAGTAAATCGAGTGGTCGTAGGTAGCTCATCGTATTCTCCCTACATGAGGGGTATGATTTCACTGATGATGCATTATTAGGATTGTGATTGACACTAGAGTTATTTTCTAGGAACTTGCTTGTTTTTTCCAATTATTTCATTATTGAGAGAAAATCCTCTGGCATCTAGGTTTGGGATTTATTGATAGCAAATGAAGTTATCCTACCTTCATTTCTTGGGAACACATTTATGAGGGAGTAATAAGGTTCTTGAGGTGTAACTGAGTTTCTTTAGAACAAATGAAACTTGCTTCTGGGATTCCTTATGAACTTTTTGTGAACATATTTTATGGAGAGGGTGATCAGTTTAGTGAGGGTCATTAGAGGAGATTCAATGTAATCTGACTCCAGTTTCTCTTTTTAGCGAAATCCTGGCCTCCTATGAATTTGTCATGCTCAGAATTAAAATAAGGATAATCAAGAAAATGTGCTTGATGTGATATGGTAAATTTGTCCATCTATGTTTAGGTGTAATAACCATGGCATGTAATGGTTGAAAACATGTGGAATTTATACTTAGGAAAGAAAAATGATATTTTACCAAAAACATTAATGTGTTTTTTTCCTCATAAACAACTTTGTTTGGCACATAAAAATTTGGTTTTACTAGCATTTTTTAAAAAGTTTGAAAATTGACCCTAAAAAAAAAAATCATCGTTCCAGTATCATCACTTTTTCATTTTGAAGCTATATTTTGCACGAAAATTTTATATAAATTTTGTAGTCACTGCCATAATTAAAACATGTTCAAAATTGACCCCTAAAAAATAAAATCATCGTTCCAGTATACACACTTTTCGTTTTTAGCACTGTTTTTGATGTTTTTTTGTGATTTTTTAGCCAAAGTTCCCGTTTTGAGTTTATAGTTCCCGTTTCAAAGTTTACATTGTTCAAACCAAAATCTGAAATTCATACATAAAGTTCATCAATATTTCAGATCTACATGGTTACAATTTCAACTTCCGAATCCTCGTAGAGAAAAACGTTATAGTGAAAATTCCAAGATGACCTATTTGAAGAAGAAAAACCCTAGAATCCAAGGCTTTGATACCAAATGTTATGCAACCAACTCATAAAATAGAAGAAAATATAAATCAACGACTTAAAAATTATCCCCTTTGAGGGGGAAACCTCTTTTGCATTACATAAATGAACAATTCTTGGATGATACAGATGATAAGACCTCCTTGGTATATATATAGGAGTCTAAGGGGTCACAATACAATCAAAGCCTACATAATAATAATAATGTAAGCGAAAAACAATTCTATGGGAAACAACAATAAAAACATGGGGGATACATGGGCACAGCAATAACAATATGGGGCTACACTAACAATAACAATAAGGGGAATACACTAGTATTATAGGTACCTAACAAACAGGCATGGCATTTGTTGTCCTTCTTTCATGCTTAATTAATTTATAACACCAGTCCATTTAAGGCACACCTGCCAGCCCTTCAAAAGTTGTCATGAAACTAGTCAAATCTCCTTCAAGTCCCAAGTAATCTTCTTCCTTGAGGCTCGCATCGCACCAGGTTTGATGTTGCCCCTGCTAGGGTTCTTGCATTAACTTGTTGCCCATCTCCTCTACGCTCACGGCTATCCTAATTATGCTCTGTCGCTGACTCTTTCATCATGAATCTACCCTCTGGAGGGGTGGGCTCGACCCCCCCTCCCCCCATTGGTCCCTCTTCTGACATTCCAGTAAGTGCAGACGCTACGGCCAATCCCGGCTCCACCACATTGACCGCCCATGACATCGATCCTGCCATCGACAACACTGGCGACTTTACTGCAAGTTCTGTAGTAGCCACAGACAAAGGCATCGACCAAAATGACTTTACGTCACGGCCAAAGGCGTCCTCTACAACATGCATCCCCAAGTCTGCAGAAAGAATCAAAATAGATCTTCCCAGTGATCGAATCAATAGCCAAATCCAATATATGAGGGATCATGCACTCATAAGCAAGTTCCTTAGATTCTGGCCAACTAAAAAGGCCTTGCAAGGATGGATCGCCTCCAAATGGAAGCCTAAAGGACAAAACACCCTGTAGTTCAGTCCCAAAGGCTTCTTCATTACTACTTTCAACTATCTAGAAGACAAAACTTGTATCTTCGAAGGAGGCCCATACTTCTTCAACTCTGCGGGCCTATACCTTCGGGAATGGAAAGAAAGGTTCAATCCAGACAAAGAATATTTCAACTGGGCTCCAGTATGGATTCGTATGTACTCTCTTCCCTTGGAATATTGGAACGAGGAGACCTTAAAGGACATAGGCAATAGCCTGGGGGTTTTCATCAAAGTCGCTGAGGAAACCAAATTCCAAATATACATCTCCTATGCCAGGATCTGTGTACACATGCATCTGGCCAAAGCACTCACGGATTCTGTAAGTCTATTTCATGATGATTTTGAATGGGTCCAAACAATAGACTACGATCATGTTCCTTTTCGCTGCAAAAAATTCCATGAACATGGCCATCTTTTTAGGGATTTCCCTCTGAATCTTCAGTCTAAAGCTCCTATTACTGAGACGAGCAAAGATGCTAAGGGTTTCACAAAGGTCTCCAGTCATAGAAAGCATTCCAAGAAATCTCCAGTTACCCCAGATGATCTCAAGAAACCAGAAACGCAGAACAGTTTCGAAATCCTGACTTCTCAAAATAACATAGAGGATCACATTTTAATCCCTCCCTCAGATCCTTCCCCTTCTTCACCCCCCCCTCCAAAATCTTCAGCTCCGCTCTCAGCCTCTGATCTCACCAGCATCCCCGTCTCTACCTCCTTTGATAAAAAAGATCTAGATACAGCCCTACAATCTTCCACCATGGAGATAGATGTAGCTCTAGCTCTTAGTATTCATCAAAAGTCAAATGAGGAAGAACAGAACAAACCGATACACATGGATGAGGAATCAGAAAGTGTAGATCTGGGAGGTCTGGACATTCTCAAACTGGAAGCAACTTGTCGACAGAAAGAATTCAGTACTATACCCCCCTGGGAAATCGAAAGACTTGAAGTAGTTTTAGCTAGAGCACAGCATAATAAATATCTTGGTATTCAGGCAGGCAGTCCTTGGGATGGTAAAAAAATACTGAAAGACATGAAGAAACGCGGGCGCAAAATGGATCTGCAAAGGAGCATTATTATTAGAGAAATGTTGATGGAATCTGGTAGATTTCCCAAGCTGACCAAGTTTTTCAAATCTCTTCCCCACTGTTCCTCATGAAGCTCATCTCATGGAACGTGAGAGGGCTTAACAGCCCTGCAAAACACAGAATGTTAAAAAATATGATCCAGCAAGAAAAGCCTTCATTAGTCTTTCTACAAGAAACTAAAGGCAATAGCATTGTACTGGAAAATATCCTAAATAAGGCTTGGTCCGGATGCCACTCAATCTCAGTGGATGCTTCAGGGGCTTCAGGAGGGCTAGCAATCATTTGGAATCCTCAAGTTCTCTCCCTTCAAGATTTCCATGCCTCACACTACTTTATTCAGACAACTTTCCATCTAATTGGGACCAATATCCATGGTCATCTCTCTAATGTGTATTTCCCACAAGATTTACAAAAGAAGTTGGATCTGTTGGACTCTCTCGCAACTCTCAACTCTATCAAAAGCTTTCCCCTTTGGATAGGTGGTGGAGACTTCAACATCATCACAGCTTTGGAGGAAAAATTAGGAGGCAGATCGAAGCTGGAAGGAGACAGCATTGGCCTCAAAGACTTCATACGCAGAAATCAGTTAATGGATCTACAGACTTCTAATGGTATGTATACTTGGACCAATAAAAGAAAGGGACCACGGCATATAGCCTCCAGGCTGGATCTATTCCTTACGTCAGACAATGCTATTCACCTGTGTGGGGACTTTCACGCCTTTATCATGCCTCAAGGGGGTTCTGATCACTGGCCCATAATGCTACAATGGTCACGGCCATGATCCAGGTGTAATAGACCTTTTCGCTTCGAATATTTTTGGTTCTCACATCCTAATTTTAGAGTCGTAGTTAACGATGCCTGGAACTCCTTTACTCCCCCTGAAGGAGCCAAGATGTTCCAGTTTCAACAAAAGCTAAAACACCTCAAACAAGCTCTCAAATCTTGGAATCACACTCATTTTGGCAACATTTTTGACCACCAAAAAGCACTAGAGCAACAAATGAATACTCTACAACAGTGTATCATCACTGAGGGAAGAACGGAAGACTATGTGCAATAGGAGGAGGCCCTATTGACTAAGATTGAAACACAAAGGCTACAAGAAGAAATCCTGTGGCGTCAAAAATCCAGGATCAAATGGCTCAAGGAAGGGGAGAAAAATACAAAATTCTTTCACAGGTCTACTATTCAAAGGAGGATGCATAATAACATCACTTTCATTAATAATCGGCATGGGGAGAGACTGGAGGTGCATGAAGAAGTGGAACAGGAATTCAAAGAGAATTTCAAGGACATTCTACGGGAGCCTCTAGGTAGCAGGAATCAGGCCATTAAATCAATTACACGGCATATTCCTAAAATTATTACGGCGGACCACAACAAAATGCTTCTCCAGCCTATCATGATGCAGGAAGTGGAGGATGCTATGGCTCAACTCAAGGATGGCAAAGCGCCTAGTCCCGATGGCTTTACAGCCAATTTCTATCATGCTTTCTAGGAGCTTATGAAAACAGAGGTCTACGAGATAGTGGAAGAATCGTGATTGATGTATTGGATCCTTCCCTCCCTCAACACAACCTTCATAGCACTAATACCTAAAGTGGAATAATCCAATATTCCTGACAAATACATGCCCATCGCACTTTGCAATGTCATCTACAAACTCATATCTAAAGTCCTAGCGAATAGGCTCAAACCTCTACTCCATCTCCTCATTTCGCCAGAGCAGACAGGCTATGTAGAAGGGAGACAGATCATGGATGGATCATCCTCTCAAATGAAGTGATCCACTCACTCAAGATACTAGAAAAGCGAGGTATGATCCTCAAGTTAGACCTTTCTAAATCTTTTGATAAACTCAGTTGGAGCTATATAAATCAGATGTTATTAGCATTTGGCTTCAGTGCCACTTGGACGCGTTGGCTAATGAATCTAATCTCCACTCCCTGTTTCTCCATTCTCCTTAATGGTTCTCCATCCATGCCCTTTCACCCTTCCCAGGGAATACGACAAGGCAACCCTCTTTCCCCATTCCTCTTTTTTATTATGGCCGAAGGCCTAAGTCGTCTTCTTCATTCTGCTATTTCTTCACACACCTTAAAGGGAATTTCTCTTCATGGACTACCACCCATCTCCCACCAACTGTTTGTCGATGGAAATATGATTTTCGGCCATCCTTCAGCTCAAGAGGCCTTTGCCTTCAAATCCCTGCTCAATCTCTTCTCAGAAGCTTCTGGCACCACCATCATTGCTTCCAAATCCCAGCTCTTCTTCTTCCACATGTCCACTCTTACTCAGAGAAATATAGCTAGGATTACGGGCTTCCTAATAGCTGAGCTTCCTTCGAAATATCTGGGAGCTCCCATGCTAAACTCAGCTATCAAACATGCTTCGTAGAAATCTCTCCTTGACCAGTTAGAAATCAGGCTCTCCTACTGGACCTACCACTCGCTCAACATTGCCAGCCAGCTCATCCTTATGAAATCCATTCTCCAAGCCATGCCTCTGTATTTATTTTCTATATTGGCAGCTCCTAAATGGGTTCTTAAAAATATCTGCAATCTTCAAAGAAACTTTCTTTGGGGTTCTTCAAGACTCAATAGAAAATGGGCTCTTATCAAATGGATTGAGGTTTGTCTTCCAAAATCAGCTGGTGGGATAGGTCTGAGGGATCCCCTACACAGTAATCACACCATGGGAGCCCGCATCTGGGGGAACTGGATCTCCAAACCACACATTCCTTTGGCACAACTTTGGTAGGCCAAATATACGCCAGACAGTCATCAGGAAGATCTCATCTGCATTAGCACAACCACCCCTAGCTCATTGATCTGGAATGCTGCTAAGCAGCATAGTGCCTTTATTCAAGTGCACAACTTTTGGGAAATCCATTCGGGTACCACCGCTAGATTTTGGGAGGACTCTTGGCAAAAACTTCCCAAACTAGCCTCACTCTTCCACAAACCCAAGTGGGAAGCTTCTATGTAGCATACTGACCAAATCCATGTCCATCAGTTTTGGCAGCAACAATCCTCGCAAGGCTTTCAACTTTGGAAATCAGCTAGCACCTGGCAGGCTAATTGGCAAGAGGAAACATATGAAGAGATCGATCAAGAGCTCAAACTCAGGAAAATTAAATACTCTGATCAAAAGGACAAAGTGCGATGGGGATACATGCCCAAAGGTATGTTTACTACCAAGGAAGCATACCAACTTCTTTATCAATCCACGCAGACAACAAAGGATCGGCTTTGGGATTAGGTTTGGCAACCATGCACCTGGCCTAAGGTCTCTACCTTCCTTTAGCTTCTAAGAAAACAGCGAATCCTTACTTGGGATAATCTACAAAAGCGAAGATTTACTGGGCCTTCCAGATGTCCTAATTGCAATCTTAACACAGAGACCATCTTGCATCTCTTGAATACCTGCCCATTAGCAACACAACTTTGGGAAAGAACAGAATAGTGCAACAGAAGATCGGGCAGATGTGGGGGAGATATTATTAACACTATCAGAAACTGGCCTCGGCATCCTTTCCAAAGCCTTCTTCTCAATTCCATCTGGATCCTCTTACCGAGCTTTGTCTACTGGATTATCTGGAAGGAGAGAAATAATAGGATCTTCAACAATCGCAGTAAGCCCCTTGATACCCTATGGCTACTTCACAACAAACCTTCAAGAAACTCTTGCTCTAAGACACTGGCAAGACTCAGATTTGCCAGCCTCACCCCAAGAATGCCTAATTTTGAAAAATTGGAACTTGGACCTCACTTTTTTAGCTCAAGTCAAGCCCAACTCCTCCATTCATACTGACTCTCCCCACTCCTAGTCGCCCCCTGCCTCCCTTTCCTACAAACTGAACTTTGACGGGGTTGCTAAGGGAAATCCTAGGCTGGCTGGTTATGGTGGTATTTTCATAAACGACTCTGGCTCAGCACTGCACATATATCATGGATCGCTTGGAAAAGATACCAACAATGCTACCGAACTTGAAGGCTTATGGAAAGGCATATGTATAGCAGAAATAGAAATTTTTTTCCCTCTAGAGGTAGAAGGGGATTCTCAAATTTTAATAGAAGCAGCTACTCGGATTCACTCAAGCACCCCAGCAGCAAATATTACATCGAGCTGGCGGCTTCTAAGCAGATTGGAACAAGTTGAAGAATGGCTCAGGGCAGCCCAAAGCATCACCTTCAAGCACATTCAGTGTATAGCTAATAAGGTAGCAGATAGACTGGCTAACCAAGGCGTCAATCAGTAGCTCCCATTCTTCTCCAGTCCAATAAGCGATTCCAATGATGCACAACTCAAACAAGACTGCACTCTTCTGGTGCAACAAGATATATCTCTCCCAAATGTGGGTGTGTAACGTGATAAGTTGTACGAGGGCGGCTTGGTGGGTTGGCACATGGCTTACTACCACTGCCATCCGGCCTCACGTGAAGCCAGGTTTAATGTCTTCAGCGAAAAACATCAATGCAGCATTAATTTCATTCACTCCCCCTCTCCAGTCTACAATTTCTTTAGGTATGGCGTCCCTCTTAAATTACACTCTTGCTCCTCCCCTGAGCTCTTGTCGTCCCAGTGTTGGCACAACGCTTCGCTCTCGAGCCAGTCCAGGGTATCGTTTTACTCTGGATTGTTCTGCTGAGGTTTTGCTAGGCTTCCACACTTCTCATAGCGCTGTTTGCAACTACATTGGTTGCTCCTCCTCTGTCTTTCCTGTTGCTGCCAGTTTAGCTCTTCTTGCTCATTTCAACATGCCTAGACTGTGCTCGAGAATGAGCTACAGAAGAGGAAGTTCTTGAGGTCGTCTAACCCACCAGCCCTCCTCCACTACCTCGGACTCCTCGACTGATAGCTTTCCAGTCACTAGGCGTGAACATGGTAGGGGTCGAGGGCAGCAAAATACAGCAGAGCGCTCTCAGCATTCCCATTCTAACACTGCTTGTTTTTGGTTCCCCTGCACTCTCCGTAATTCCTCCTTCATAGCCTCTGTCACCATCGAGCTTTGGGAGGATTCTTTTGGTTCGGTTGCTACTATACCAGGTGTGTCTCGGGAGATGGGGACGGAGGACAATCATGGAACTTCTCAAATTGACAATACGCAGACTAAGGATCCTAGTGGCTCTGCCGGTCCGAGCATCCCCACTCGTGGAGGTTCGGGAGGTAAAGAAGGCCATCCCTCCAAGGAAGAAGACCCCCACAAATATGGGTGTTGCATTGTTGAAGAAGCGCCTACCACCTCTCATGAAGCCTAATCAGTTGACGCTTCTTGGTTTATGTTTCTACATTGTTCGAAGCTGCCCAATTCCTTTATGGTTAATAGTCATCATATGATTTACAGTTCTCAGGCTCAGTTTTTCACTCCAATGTCAAATGGCCGGTTTCCCCTGCATGGGCGGCATTTTCCTCACTGTGTCGTTGGGTCTCAGTTTCAGCTTAAGTTGTTCTTTGGGTCAGTCTCCAGTTTTGAAAGGGTAATGCATAACTGTTTACTTGTTCGGGATCAGTTCACTTGTCCTGGTCTTAATATTCCTCTGGTCAGTCTTCAGCGTCAGTCTGGGCATTTTCTGTTTCATGGAAGATATAATAGTCCGTCTTTAGCCAATCTTTTGGTCAGTGTTCAAGTGAGGTATTGTGAGCATGCCGCCTCTCTAGGCTAGACATTTCGAGGCCACTACCTCTCTCTAAATATAAATCTTTGTATCAATATAGGAGTAGACAAATTCAGAAAAGAAAAAAAGAAAAAAAGAAGAAGAAGAAGAAGTAATCTTCTTCCTTGTAATCTGGAATCTATGTCCCAATTCTCGGGCCTTTTTTTTATAATCAAAATACATGAAATATTTACAATTATTTGTAAGAGGGGGATTTTTCCAAAGGGACTATCACACTAATCCTACCACTTTTCTAGTCATAACACTTAAGTGAAAAGGGACCAAATACATCTTCTTCACTTCAAATAAAGAAATGTTCTTAAGATCTTCTTGAGCTCCCAATATTGTGTCACTATAAGAAACTGACCTAATAAATAACACACATGACTATTTTGTAAAAGTTTCAAATTTATGGTTAATGTGCCAAGAAAAAAAAAAAACCTACAGTTCAAGTGATGTAGGTTTTATGGAACTATTTTAATGCACCAACCCCAAATTATAAGAGATGAAAAATATGACCCACGGGAAATGCTTAGATCTATTATAGTCTCCCTAAACCTTTCCCTTTTCTAAGCCCAATGAAACTAAGGAGGCATCTCATAATGTCTAATCAACCAAAACATGGATTTATGTTTTATGGAACTATTTTAATGCACCAATCCCAAATTATGGGAGATGAAAAATATGACCCATGGGAGATGCTTAGATCCATTATAGTCTCCCTAAACTTTTCCCTTTTCTAAGCCCAATGAAACTAAGGAGGCATCTCATCATGTCTAATCAACCAAAACATGGATTTATGCTCGTTGACAAATGAAATTGAAGTCATGTAGAATTTGTCTAACCACCTCCTTGCATCATCAATTGATTCTAGCTCTAGTAGTATCAAAGATTGAATCATCAACAAATTGTTTATTAAGAACCACTTTAATAATCCGCTAGGTTGCGAATACCTTGAATTATTTGCATGATGGATTCTTTTAGAATATGTCTAAGAGTATCAACAACCATCACATAAAGATAGGGTGTAACAGGGCATCCGTATTTAATAGATTGAAGTGATACAAATTGGATCATTATATTATTTGACATATATCTTGATGCTTTTAGAGTGGAAGAATTGGAGGAATCAACTTGCAATTCCATTTTTATTAGCAGTCCCACTTTCGAAAAGGGGTGTGAAAAACTTATGAAGCCATTATAAGACCTTGAATGACAACTCTTTGCTGTCCCAAACTTACTATGGACCAAGGTTATATATACTACACGTTGATACATTTCCAAAGACACAATAATTTCCTCAATTGGAGCTCGTATGAGAAAGTTATGCCTCCTACAAGTCGATCTACCATGTTTGACCACCATGGTTTGAGAGGATGCTATGTCAACCCCCATTACTCATGCAAAATTGGAGATTCACATGAAGAGTATGAATACAACTCTAAAAGGATTAAATTTATAACTCTAGTTGAGAGTTGAAGGAGTCAAACATGACTCCTTGTTGGGTGTTGGGCTCTATTATAACTAGGCCACTAGGAGGAAAAGGCGTTCAATTCATTTTTATTGTCTTGTGTTCCATATTAGAGTAGAGTAGCAGAGAGAGAGAGAGTGTGAGATCATAATAGACGGGGTTTAGTGTCCTATAGTACCTTAACAGGCCACATGTCTCAAGTGACTCCATAGAGAGTGCATTCTCCTTTGTGCTTGCACTATTTTCATTCTAGACAAAAGAGAGGAGAGCAACCTCACCTTCCAACTGAGTTTATCCCATAATGGTTTTCCAAAACATATGTTATGTTCATTGTGGTTGGTGTGTGCTTGTATTATATTGTTCTATGTTTTCCGATTTTTATCTATTACATGCATAAACAAAAAATGTGCAAAAAATAATGAATAATAAATTTGGAATATAAGGAAATTAACCATCAAAGCATACATTTAAACCTATTTTTATTGGATTCATTATGATGAATTCTCCAATGGAATATGCATGATAGTTTATGGATCATTAAGCAAGTGACCTCTATTAGTTTATTACAAGGAAAACGCCAATAAATGGAGACTTTAGTAGGGATTTTTAGTATTACAAGTTTCGAAAAAACAAAAACAAAAAATACAAACAAACAAACAAACAAAAACTTTGTAAAATTCTCTAGTAATGAAAGCAAATGTATTTTCATAGGTTTTGGTGTAATTTTATCATAGCTAAAAAATATAGATGGCCAACAATGTTAGTGAATGTATTTCCACATGTGCACTTCTTTATAGT
>APFE031218470.1:92958-127193 GCA_000404065.3 Pinus taeda
ACCTTCAACCCCATAAGGTGTATTTGGTGGAAGGGAACTCAAAGAAGGGGATGTCACACTAACCTTGACTATATTCATTTGAGCTGTCTCCTAGGTTAGCTAAGGGGGGTGGTCCCTAATGAAAAGTTAAGTTAAAAGTGATATGAGTTTCTAGAAGAGTTGTTAGAGTTAAATTGGATTACTTCAACACTATGAGCAAGTTCAACAATTATGATGGTAAATACAAGATATGAAATGAAATATATTCCCAATAATCATCAACGCATAATTCGAAGATAAGCATGTAAAACCAGTCCCTTAATAACTGCCTCAAAATAAACACTTGCTCAAAGGAAACAAACAAGTAATCCTACAAAACAAGTCAATATTAAATCAAGATGAGCATATAAATATCACTTTCAACTATAAATAAAATGGTACTTGGAAGAAAATCCTCAAGTAACAAGATAATAATATCAATTACTCATGAGCTAAATGATCATCAAAGTAGAAAATACACGAAGTAACTTGAAATAGTGTTGCACCAATGAGAATATTCCAAGTACAAGAAAAGCTAATAGTTGCAAAAATAAAGGAATTCACAATACTTGCATAGTAAAATAAATGCTTCTTGAAATAAAAATGATATATGCAGATAAGACTCAAATAAATCCAAGATAGCATAATATGAGAATTGCATTTGCAAGTAAAGTTAAGTTGTGATGTAGATTTGCTCTTGGTTTATTTTATTACTTGTATTCTAAAACAAAGTTTCAATTGAACTCCTATCCCAAGACCTCACCCTCGCCTGGAGATCCAGATCTCATGGCGAGTAGTCAATAGGGGTGGAGAGTCCCTAGAGTCTATGCTAGCAACTTAAGTTGGAGGTTGATTTTAGAGATTCTTGAAAATGAGCCTGAGTAAGATGCTTAAGAAAATGTAAAATGACAATGCTTAAAGTAATTTGTATTATCAAGTTCAAAGAAAATTAGAATGGAATTATCTAAATGATACTTGACAAGAAATTTAAATGGAGTTGTATACTTCACAAAATGCTTGAAAGCAAGTAACAGAATGTGAAATTGCAATATTGCTTCCAAATAAAAATACTCCAAAATAACTTATGAATCACTTTGTCAAGTAAAGAGACAGAAATTAGAAAAATATGTTAATCCAAAAAATTAATGCGAGTGTTGAGCAATTTAAAGTTGTATGCAAATGAATGAAGACTGAAAGTTTAAACCATGCAAAGTCAATCCACCCAAGAGAAGCCTCCCTCTAAATGGGGAGATAGGATACCATGGAAGAAATCCCAAGCTCCCCCAAACAAATTATATTTTTTAATTAATATTACAATGAGAAAATGGCCCTTCAAAGTCCTCAACTAAACTTCAAGGAGAGTCTTCACAATAATTGTTTGAAACTTGAACACTAGACCTCCTTTTTTAAGACAGTAATGACAAGATTTCACAAAACTTTGGCAATGGAATACAAGAGAAATTCCTCAAAATAATGTCTTGGAAATCTAGCCTCTTGAGATGATAAAATCTACGAGCAAAGGAAGACAAAAGGGCAAATTTGATGGTTGTTATGACATAATTTTGGGACGGTGAATGATCTTCCCTTCAACAAAGATATATGGTAGCCCTTATGCAAGGGAAACAAGGTGAAAGTTTCTTCCAAATGCCCATGTCCCAAAAGAGATGAAGGCTTCCCTTTGTTAGCTCACAACCAACAGAAAAATCAGTCTTCAAAAGCTCCAAAATCAGCGCTAAGGGTCTGCAACAAGTGTTAGTAGTTTTTGAACATGCAATCCCTCAATACTATCAACAAATATGAACAAAGGTTGTAAAAAAAAAAAAAAAACCTCTGATTTTTCTGTGCAAAACCAGCTCTCAAAATTAGTGGAAAATAGAGAGAAATGTTAGTAAATCACATCTACAAATACTCTACAAAATTATACCAAGGAATTAGAGCAATACCCCTATCCTTGCCTAATTTTCAACATGCCCTTCAATAGCAAAATAAAATCAATATGAGCACAAGAGTTTGAGATAAATGATTTAAATAAAATTGACTTGGCTTGTGTACAAGCTATGTCCTAAAATCCCTGCAAAACCACTTTGTAAGATAAGACTATAAAGGCTTAAAGAACAAATAAGATCTCCTTTGATAATGTATCAAGAGTGGGTTGGTCTTTCCAAAGACTCCCCCCAACACTTACTTCTTTCATCCCAACAAGATGTTCCCTCTATAAAAATTCAATCAAGAATTAGCTCCATATATATTTAGCAATAAACAACGATAAGAAACTCTAGAGATTTATTTGAGACCAACTAGAGCATTCTATACCTACGCATACTTGTAAATCAAATGTCAATGCAAGATAGCTCTACATTAACAAATCCACAAGAGCATATGAAAACAAATTATATCAAATCATGAGTAAAAGGAATTATACCAATGATCAACAATTCGTCACACACGAAAAGGAGGAACACCTCATGAATGAAACCCCAAAGTATTTATCGATATTTTTGAAAGTCTACAAGGCAAAAATGCTTCCGCAACCACAATAGCTAGTAACAACCTGCAATATGAGAACCAAAGCTTATTTAAATAGGCAAATGGGAGCCAATCCAAATGACCAATCCATCAAACAAGTGGCTCATAAGTGTCAATCCCAATGAAGAGGTTAAGCTACATGTGGAGAGATGACTGTCCCATGTGTTTCCAAACTGTTGTAGGTGGCATCTTTCATTGGAAGCGTACACTTCTAACTGTTGTATGTATTTCTCTTGAAGATTAACGTGCCATATTTCTATTTCCAGGTGTGAGTATGAGTAGAGATAAGGGAGATTTTAAATCCCATCAATTCACTATTGTAAACTGCCACCAAAACAAAGTTTTGATTATTTTTATACACCATTGATATAGGCCTACGTACTCATTTTTAAATCTGCCAATGTGTGGGCAGTTAACTATTGAAAAATCTAATGTAAAACCATGTAAACCCATGTGGAGATACACTCCACTTAAGACTTGACTAAACTATCCCTAAAATCCATGATCTCTCCAAGAGTTGTTCGACTATGAACTGATCTCCAAATATGCGTGGAGGTATGGAGATAATTTGTCTAGTTGTGTGGAACTTTTAATTAATTTACCATGTGCATATAAGCTTGAAACAAGCTGTTGTTGGCTGATTTGCGTAGACTTCTTTTTGATTGGTTGTTTAGTGGGAGAAAGTGGGAGAACGTGGGGGACAAGAGCTATCCCATGTGGCAATTTTATTTCCACTTACACTTTAGCAAATCTGTTACGTTTTAAAACTGATTTTTGAAGCCTTTTTGCTAATTCGTGGACTTCCAACACTAATTGATGACTTGATTGATTTGTCCCCCACTAGTTGTGGGCCTCATGTGGTTGCCATATCATATATTTTGTCCCTCTGTAAGCTTTTAATGTGCATCACATATTTTCAACATGTTAAAAAACTTTTTCTTTGTGTTGTATGAACTCATGGTTGGACCATTTGACTCGCCACTTGGAACTTTGACTTTGACTTGTGCTTTGACTCTTTTTTGACTTAGGAAAAAATAATTGTTTTTTCCAATTGTTATTTACTTTTAGTTTTTTCCTAATTTTTTCCATTGACATTAGGAAAACCAACTTTTGAGGGACTATAAGTCGTTTTTTGACCCTCAAAGTGAGTCCTATGATAATGTTGGGCATATGAGAATGAATTTCGAGTAGTCATACTCCCTATACATTTCCTAAGGACACTTATTTACATCATTACATAGAAATTAATTGTTTTGCAAGAAATTTTTAATTATTAAAAAATCCTACTTAGACCTAGCCAAATTCCACAATTTTTTTGTGCGATCTAGCATGGTAATATACATCGACTCTAAAAACTAAGATGTGTTATGGGATCAACCTTCAAACCTTCACCCCGACTTTGAGGTAAAAAGTGAGTGAAAAAACCTAGAAAATTATTCGCCTCTGAAAAAAGGGATAATTAACTAGATAAAAAAAAACACTCCAAGGTGTACTCATTTTCTGATAGAGTCCCAACATTCTAGGCCTGTTACAAACCCAAAAAATCATCATTACTGGTATCACTTATTACAATTCCTCGTAGGGTGTGGAATCTGGGTACAAGAAAGACAATGAGAAGATAGAAGTAGACTTAAAAAACTTTGTTGATTGATGATATCTGATGGTACAAGTGTCCTCTAGATCATCCTTGGGTGTGGAGTCTTCATATAATCATCAAGTGCCACTCCAATGGTCAACATGATCCATAAAATTTTAGAGCCTATTTGAGGTCATAAATGCCCATCTTGGGGTCAAAACCTTGCAAAAAAAGGTTCTAACCTGTTGATGTTATTCTACAAATTCACAACTTTCCAACGACATGTAGACCACTTCAGCTAGAGTTTGTAGGTGGAAGTTATGCATCTTGCAAGTTAACCAATCATGTTCACTAACATAATACCAAGTGGATTACATATCAACTCACATTACTCACATATGGAGACAGTCATGTATGAACTTTCAATACAATTAGAGGGTCTAGAACCCTAACCCTATTCAAGAGTTGAGGCATGCAAAAATTCTAACCCTAATCCTAGACAAATATAAAACCATGATGAATTAGGGATGTTTTTGACCAATTGTCCTAGACAGTTGTGATAAGGCTCAACTAATAAGCTCTCCCACCTCATATATTTCTCTTCAAATCTTGGACCTTTCCTAGATTACTCCAACAATTTACCCATTCACAATGGAAAAAAAGAGAATATAAGTAAGGTGGATGAGTCTATGAAACTGTTATATTCTTCCAGGATTGTCTTTAATAAGAGTGGAGGGGAATTTAATGGGGGCAACTGCCATTTCTAAAACTAGTAGCTTCAATTTAGGTGCATTCAAGAAGGTTTCCCATGATAGGAATTATGGTGTGGGAGATGGAAAAATGAATAAGCCCCTTTGGCGATTGCATAATGGGAATCATAGCTTTGGATCTGAAGATGTGTTTTTTGATCCTCTATGGGGGTCCATCGTGGGCTTTGATGTTACAAAGCTTAATCATGATGATACTTTGATTGGATTTCTATATCAACCCCCCATTTAGTCGAGGATATGGGCTTGTTATAAGATGTTATTGGGTAATAAGAGGGATAAGTTTAAACATGTTTTGTTGGTATAAGTTAGGGGGGTTTTGGTTTTTGGTGATGCTATGGCAATAGTTATGAATAATAAATGGCTTTATCTGACTATATAGGACAAAACCTAGAGTTGATCCTATGCCTGAGAATGAGACAAACATTGTTGAGTTTGGAATGAACATTAAAGAAAGTAATGGTGTAAGAATGCATGCCATATTCGAGAGAGTGTACGGGCACTAATTGTGGACTTCGTTGGAGAAAAGGGAGAAGGAGATGAAATTGGTGAATAGTGGAATGATCCTGGGTGAGATTACACCTATTAGGTGTTTGGCCAACGCTATGATGAATGAGATTTTCAAAGTAACATTGGACAGAGTAGGAATCTGTTCCCTGACAATATGTGGCTTACCAATCTTCTTCAAAAGAGTTGTGCACATAGGAAGAAGGTGATGGATCATGTTCATATCATTGAGAATGTAGATTCTATTGTGCATTCCTTGGAACAATCCAAGTAAAAAGATTTGTTTTTAGGGAATAACTCTTGTCCTTACACAACAATTCAAGGGTACAAATTTAGATGTCAGATCCAATATCACTGCTATGATTTTGGATGACATTTATTCATCACCAACATATGCAGTCGCTTATGGGGATTGTGTTTTAGTAGATGCTAGATATCATAAAACCAAATAACCATATAAAACAATAGTTCAATTTGCATTGATTTTATGGTGGAGCATGTTATATGATTAGTATTGGGATTTTCTTAAAGATTAGTATGGCTTTGTCATTGGATAGTGTACAACAAAACATTATTGATTTCTCCATGTCCATAGATCCAATTTCAATCCCCTCTTTTGGTAGCCTTGAAAAATATTACTAATGATGATTATGTCATTAGAAAAAACTAGTGTTGTAGGGTAGCTTAGTCTTTGCCACTCAAGTTAGAAATTATGCTCAGAAAAATTGCATAAAAAATTATAACCTACATTGGTTAATGCTAAATTAATAGTGGCCAATAAGCAAATTGAATCCTCTAATCGTGCTTTGGCAGGAACTAATAAACTAAGATGTAAGTGGATAAATTAATTGCTTGCTCGAACAAGTACGTGCATAACTTTTGGTGCGTAGTAACCACTAGTAAGTCTAAACATTTACAAATTTTCTCTTAGGTAAGTGTTGAGGAAAACATAAATAATTGTGGGAAATAACTACATTTATTTACATATTATTCTATCCATTATTTATGCACACAATTACTTAAATTATGGTAGGAAGTAATTGATGGTAAATTTGTTATTACCTCAGTATGAGCTATTTTCAAGATTTGGTTTATGTATAGTCTGAATAATAAAAAATCACTACACAAATATCTAAAAATTATGTATAAATATTGCAACTATATCCATAAAATGTGAGGCAGTTATCCACATGCAATTATATTTTGCAAAAACTACAATAAGAACTTTAAATTATGATCCAAACAAATATTTGAAAAACACCATTTTTAATAACATCGAAAAATAAATATTGCATTCTTAAATTAATAGTAATCTGATACAAATTGTTTCCTCATACATTTAATAATTCAATAGCCAATTCGAAATTTGTAATATTATCCTTTTGTGTACCTGATATATCTAGTCAAATTTTAGTGGCATATTGCCAAAGGAATATGTCAATCTATTAGATGCATTTTTAGTGGCATATTGCCAGAGGAATATGTCAGTTTATTGGATGCATTTTAATATATTTCCAAAGGAAATTACACATAAGATCGATAAAATATTGGCTAGATTTCTTTGGGAGGGTAAAAGTGCAGGAAGGAAATATCACCTAGTCCATTTGTCTCCATAGCCCGAACCTATTCAAAGTGGCGAGTGGGGTATATTGGATACATAACACTTTAATATTTCATTGGTCACAAAATCTCTTTAGCAAGCATTATATGGCATATGTATTTGGAAAAATATCATGAAGGGGAATACCTTCTTCATATTGAATCTACACAGTGGATTAGAGAAGGGGCTAAGGAGTATAAGGGTGCATCATACATTTGGCGCAGTATGATGAAAACGAAATAGTGGTTCTTTGCTAGGATGAGATGGGACATTGGCAATGGTCATTAGATTCAGGTGGGTTTAGATGCTATCAAGGGTATGGGTTGTCACCATTCACTTTCTGCCCCATTGTTATATCATTTACCCTAAATAGGTATTACACATATCTGGCAGGTGGCGGCTGAGCTAAACAACAATTTGGGTACTCGAACGTGGCAGAATGCGGAGACCATGGGGTTGTTAGGGAGATGGAGTATAGAATGGAAGGATTACATCCATTGTTTAATTCATATTGGAGATTTTCTCTCTAATGTAGAGGATAAAATGTGTTGGGTGGGCACACTTAAAAAGGGACAGATTATTGTCAAAGACATATATTCCAAATTCCCTTTAGATACATAGGATGAAAGACTCAAGTAGTATAAAAAAATATGGTATTGGAAAATTCCCATGAAGCTGAAATGTTTTAATTGGCTAGTTCTTCACAATAGAGTGCTTATTTGGGATATATTAATCCATAGGGGATTTCAAAGGCGAGGCATTTTCTCCCTATGCTTGGAATCCATGGAGGACACAGATCACCTATTTTTAATATGTCCATTTGCAACAACTATTTGGGATGGAGTTATGACACTACTCAACATCAAAGGCACGTGGCAACAAGTATCGATTGAGGGATGTCTATCCTCCTAGTTCATATCCCATATGAAACACTCTACATTACCCTTCTATATATTCTGGGGGATATGGAGATGCAAAAACAAAAAGATCTTTGAACAACAAGAACCAAATATCACGAAAAACTAATAAAGATTGTTGCATACTTCGAGGAGATTGGACCAATTATTAGAAAAGGTCATGGATGTATCATCAAGTATATCGACACCTCGAAGAAAATCCCAAGTGCTTTTTTTGATGACTCAAAAAGTGTCATAGAATGGGTACAAGGATCTTCTCAATTTAATCCATTCATTCTTACTTCATGGATGAGGCGCACATTCGGATGCTCGAGCAAACCTTTCATCAGATAACACACATGCATTTGTACCGTGAACAGATTGGGGTTGCAAACATGTTGCCAAAAGGGGAATTGCAACACAAACATGTATGATTCACTTTTATGCATATCAAAAGTGTTCAATGATAAATCTATTACAAAAGTATTTATTTGAAAAAGAAGCAAATCAAAAACAAACTATTGTAATCACTTTTATTAATGAGAAATGATGTTTTTTTTTTACTGAAAAAAAAAATAAAAATAAAAATAAAATAAAAATAAAATAAATAAAATAAAATAAAATAAATAAATAATAAAATAAATAATAATAATAAAAATATAAAATAAATAAACAAAAAAATATAAATAAAAATAAATAAAAAATAAAAAAATAAAAAATAATAATAATAATGGTCCTTTTTTGAGCGAAATTGTGGAGGATATGGACTTAGCGGGGTTTAAAGAACGAAAAGATGAAGCGAAGCCAGATGTTCGGGTTGCATTTAGGTCTCAAGGAATTTCACGATTTTGTAGGTTTAGGAACTTCTGACAGCTTCAGTTATATGATTCTTATATACCTCTTCAAAAATGAAATAATCTCATAGTTGTATTGATATAAACATTGTTGGTAGCTTTATATGGTATGCAGGAGATTACAGATATTTATATAATCAATGTTAATTGATCTCAGCTATAAAATTACAAATATTGCACGCATGCTCTTTTATTTATGAATGGTGCATTGAACTCAATATGCAACACACCCATACAATATTCCAAATTTCCCATATGAGCATGTTCCATTAAAGGATCTTCCACTTTGTCTTTACAACACTATACTGCATGTCACAACTGCACTATACGGTGGCGGCTGCCACATTCACTGCATGGGTGTTGGAACTACTACACACCTACATGCGGACTCTTAGTTAGAGCATGGGACTGCATGCAAGATTCCTTTTGCATGATTTACTCCTTGATTTGCTCCTTCTTTAACTTCACAACTGGTTAGTTCTTCTGCATGATTTACTCCCTGATTTGCTCATTCTTTCACTCCGCAATTGGCTAGTTATCTCCGGAACTTGTTGTAGGTGTTGAGTCTTCTCATTGATCACCACTATGGTGCATTACCTTGGGATCTTCACCTAGTAATGCTATATCATGAGCATTGTAACCTATTTTCTAATGAACCATTCTTTTCTTTTTTCAATTTTCTTTTAGTGTTTTTGCTCTGCAAAGCTGTGTGTTCAACCTTTACTAGCTAGATTTATTTGTGCAGGTTTTCTAACACATTTACATGGTATCAGAGCCCACAGGTTGCTAGATAAAAGGCACACCAATACTTTATTTTGCAGGTATTACAGCTTGGAGATCGAAGATCAACAGAAAAATGGAGTTTCCCAAAGCATCGATCCTAACACCGTACAACTATCATGAATGGAAGGACCAAATGGCTCGATACCTTCGTCATAAAGCGTTGTATAGGATTACGATGGCTATAGAAGTGGAACCCACTTCAGCCATAGAGAAATCCAAGTACCTCAACTGTATGGATGAGGCCCACAGACCCATATGCATGTGCATCTCTCCAGAGTTGTAGTTTCATCTATCTGCCTGCAATACTCCCAATGAGATTTGGAAAAAGGTTGAAGAACTCTACGGGAAATAGGATGAGATGAAAGGACATATGCTCGAAGTGGAGCTGTTGTCATTGGATCCACGGAACTATGACAAAATTCAAGACTTCTTCACCAAATATAATGATCTATTGCTGCAACTCAAGGTTTGTGGAATTGACAAATCCAAGGAGGAGAGTCGCCAAATTCTCTCTATTATGTCAAAGCTCGGACCGGAATACTCCGTCTTTGTGTCTACATTTCATTCAGTAAGGCTCGCAACAGGTAAATCCTATACTATGCCTTCTCTCCAAGAGTTTATGGAGTCCCTTATTTTTTAGCAAGATAAACTCATTGGCATGGGGAAAATCAAGCCTTCAAAAGTGCATGCACTTGCTGTGCATGATGGCAGCCACAATAAACGTCACAGATCTGATTCAAGTCAGAAAAATCAGCAGCAAAAAGACAAGGGAAAAGCGCATTCCCATCCAAAGAAGGAAGGGTACACCAATTCCTTCAATGACTCCTCCGGCTCGAGAAATGAGAAAGAGAAGAAAGGAAATAGATGCACCTACTGTCAAAGAGGATTCCATCTAGAATCCTCTTGCATGAAGAAACAAATTGACCAAATGGCAGAAATTCTTCAGAAGCACAACCTTGGGGACCACATCCCTCAGGGCGCTAAGAAGAAAACTGAGGATCCGCCACACAGGAAAGGTAACAATTTTCATGTTTTAGTTGCAATTAATTCTTCTCCTGATGCATGGATTATAGATTCTGGTGCATCACATCATATGGCTGTTGCAAAGGAAGTCTATTCCTCTTTGGATGCATGCAAAGGACCTCCCATCCTCATGGGAGATGACTCACCTATTGAGGTCACCGGAAAAGGTAGAGTGGAACACATGGAAGCTTTGAAGATGTGCTTCATGTTCCAAAACTTTCGGTAAACCTGCTTTCATTTTATCAGATCACACATTCCGGCACCGGAAAGAGAGTGGAATTCACTCCAGATGCAGTAAACATATATGATCTACATTGCAGTTCCAAAATTGCAACTGGTGAGGTAAACAATGGAGCCAGACTGTATACATTTTCTGAATTTATTGAATTTGACTCCTTCTTATTGCTTACACATGCTGATGATAGTAGTAGGCTTTGGCACGAGAGGTTTGGTCACTTTAATTATAGGTATATGTAGCAGCTAAGCAAGAATGAGATGGTGGAAGGCTTGCCAAATATCAGTTTCTCCGAAGGAGTTTGTGAAGGGTGTGTTCTTGGCAAACATCCTAGAGAAAGGTTTGACACCGGAAAGACTCACAGAGCATCCTCTCCTCTAGATCTGATCCATAGTGATCTCATGGGGCCTTTTCCTCATCCTTCCATCAACAAAGCAAGGTATGTGCTTACATTTATTGATGATTTTTCACGGTATACTTGGGTGTATCTTCTCAGGGCCAAATCTAAAGTTTTTCCGCACTTGAAGATTTTAAAGCACTAGTTGAGACACAGTCAGAGAGAAAGATCAAAGCCCTCCGTACAGACAATGGGGGGGAATATGTTAACACAACACTTTGGAACCTTTTCCTTTAGTCCGGCATACAGTTGCAGTACACAGTTCCATACACTCCGCAGCAGAACAGAGTTGGTGAGAGAAAGAACAGATCTCTCAAAGAGATGGTTTCCTGCATGTTGCATGTTAAATCACTGCCTCATAAGCTATGGGTTGAAGCACTTAATTGTGCTAACTACATCCAGAACAGATCTCCTCATAGGTGTGTCAAGGATCAGACCCCCTTTGAGGCTTGGAGCGGCACTAAACTAGAGGTCACCCACTTCCATGTTTTCGGCTCCCGGGCATGGGCCAGGATCCCCTCTGAAAAGAGGAAAGTTCTTGATCCATAAAGGATTGAGTGCATCTTTGTTAAATACCCTGATGGTGTGAAGGGATACTGGCTCTTGATTTCCTTTACGAACAAGCTCATCATTGAGCGAAGTGTCAAATTTGAGGAAAGTCTCTTGCATGCACCTCAATTGCCGCATGCAGACACTTTTTATCTCCCTCATGTTTGAGATGATGACTCAGTACACTCAGATGTAGATACAGACATGCAGATGCCGAGGTAGAGCATGCAGATGCAGAGACAGAGTCTTCAGATACAAATCTAGTGCATGCAAATGATGATCCACATCCAAGTCCAGATCGGGCTTCCAACAGTGAATCATATTCCCCTGTCATAAATCAGAGAACAAGGAGCTTACGTGAGATATATGCACAAGACCACCCAGCTGCTAGAAATGGTCTTGTGGGGGATAATTCTGATCTGCAGAGGACTAGCTCAAAGTTTATTGAGCCTCCTCTTGTCCTCACTGCCACTAAACCATCACCATCCTGGCATTTTCATTTGGTTCAGTCTTCTGATCCACAGTCTTATGCTGAGACTGCTAGGAATCCATCTTGGGAGTCCGCCATGGAGGAGGAATATAACTCCCTCCTCGAGAACTAGACCTGGGATCTAGTCCCCCTTCCTTCAGGAAGGAAACTTGTCTGATGCAAATGGGTCTACAGGACCAAGAGTGCTGCAGATGGGCAAATCACCAGACGGAAAGCGAGGCTAGTAGCTAAAGGCTTCCAACAAGTGCATGGCATTGATTATGACGAGACCTTGCTCCAGTAGCAAAGATGGATTCCATACGCCTTACACTTGCCATTGCGGCTGCCCAGGGGTGGGAAGTACATCAGATGGATGTGAAGAATGCCTTTCTTCACGGAGACCTATCTGAGGAGATCTACTTGGAGTAGCCACATGGTTTCATTCAGGATTCATCTTTGGTCTGCAGACTGAAGAAATCTCTCTACGGCCTTAAGTAGGCCCCGAGAGCTTGGTATGCGAAGATGGATTCTTTTCTCTTATCACAAAACTTTGAAAGATGTAAGTCTGATCTGAATGTTTACATGCTCAAGACATATGATTCTCTTCTTATCTTAGTTTTGTATGTGGATGATCTCCTAATTACCGGCAGCTCGGCTTCAGTCATTGTTACAATCAAGAGGGCCTTGCATGATAGGTTCTTGATGACAGACATGGGTCCATTACACTTCTTTCTTGGTCTTGAGATTAGCCAGGATGCCACAGGCATCAAACTCTCTCAGGCTAAGTATGCACGGGATCTCCTCGAGAGATTTCGCGTCACTGAATACAAGCCAGCACCGACTCCTTTTCTGTCTGGGGTCCGCCTTGAGGATGGAGGTGACATTCCATTAGTCGATAGCACTCTCTACCGACAGCTAATGGGAGCTTATTGTACCTCACCCACTCCAGACCAGATCTCTCATATGCAGTAGGGGCAATTTCCAGATACATGCAGGAGCCGCATGAGCTACACTGGAATGCTGCCAAGCGCATCCTCCGATATGTGCAGGGCACCATAACCTTCGGGATTTACTATGCAACAGGCACTACATTGAATCTCCTTGGCTTCACAGATTTTGATTGGGCAGGAGACAACATTGATCGCAAGTCCACCTCCGGAGATTCACTCAGTCTAGGATCTGGCCCTATTTGTTGGTCGAGCAAGAAGCAGGCTGCTATTGCTCTCTCTTCAGCTGAGGCCGAGTACAAAGGAGTAGTCAACATCACCATTCAGGCTTTGTGGCTACAACACTTCCTCACTGAGTTGGGCATCCAGTTCCACCAGCCCATTGTCATATGGTCTGACAACCAGAGCACTCTCAAATTTTGCAGGGATCCAGTACAGCGGCAGCGGACAAAGCACATAGAGATCCATATGCACTACATCAGAGACTTAGTACATGATCGGGTCATTGATTTACAGTTCTGTACCTCAGCAAAACAGACTGCAGACATCTTCACCAAGACATTCCCTGAGCAGCAGTTTCACTCTCTGCGCAATCGTCTTGGAGTGAAGGACACAGTTGCTTAGCAACTGTCTTTTCTTCCTATTTTCTTTTGATTACATTGTATTTTGAGGGGGGGGTTTTCCCATGAGGTTTTTCCTCTTTCCTCAATTTTAGTACAAGTTGCACTATATTTTGGGTGACCTTTGGCCTTAGTTGCCAGGGCCCATTTTCTATTTTTCCCCATAGTAGTGCTCAAGGGGGGTGTTGGAACTACTACACACCTACATGCGGACTCTTAGTTAGAGCATGGGACTGCATGCAAGATTCCTTTTGCACGATTTACTCCTTGATTTTCTCCTTCTTTAATTCCACAACTGGTTAGTTCTTCTGCATGATTTACTCCCTGATTTGCTCCTTCTTTCACTCCACAACTGGCTAGTTATCTCTGGAACTTGTTGTAGGTGTTGAGTCTTCTCATTGATCACCACTATGGTGCATTACCCTGGGATCTTCACCCAGTAATGCTATATCATGAGCATTGTAACCTATTTTCTAATGAACCATTCTTTTCTTTTTTCGATTTTCTTTAGTGTTTTTGCTCTGCAAAGCTGTGTGTTCAACCTTTACTAGTTAGATTCATCTGTGCAGGTTTTCTAACACATTTACAATGGGAATTCTCCAGATCTTCCCAGGACCCACAGTTGCCATGGCCTCTCCTTTAGTCTCAGCATGTCAGTGATCATAGTCCCAAATAGGTGGTCCAATGCTTCAGTGGAGAGTTTGATCCCACAAGTTTTGTGGCATAATCTTGAGCAAGATTATATACTCTTAAGAGCTGTTTAAAAAATCAAATAAATCTTTTCAGTTATGATTTAATTCTGTGACTTTTTCCGTGACCAAAATTCTGACCAATAAAACCAATGTTGTAATGTACAACAGCCATAGTACAGGTCCTATGAAGAGAAACAAAAAATTCAATACTATAAAACCGGACAGGTCCTATGAAGACAAACAAAAAATTCAATACCATAAAACCGCAGAAATTACAACTTGACAAATGCCCATTTTTAATTGGATTGCAGATTTTAGCCTAACAAACAGATTTAAAAAACTGAAAACAACCAGATAACTTTTAAGTTACAGTACAGTTTAACACATACATTCATTCTGAAAGAATAAGATGATCCGATATGTGTAGTGTGCAAAGCAAGAAGGTATTGACTTCATTATTATCATGAAGTGGGCCCAACCTTTGATATCGCTTTGGACAGCACCTGTTCGTAATCACATTGAACACAAGAATCAAGGAACGAGTTCCCCCAGGCAGAAAATTTTCTGACTTCAATTTTTCAAGGCAAACCAAAACCGATTGCATTCCTCCATGAGACTGTAGATACTCTGGTCAGGCACTCAGAACACGTTACTATTGCTCCACGAGTCAGAATTCAAGCTGTTTGTCCAGCTGAAAATGAACTATTTCATTACTGTATATTAACAGCAGCCTAATCCTATGAGGGGGAGATTTAAATGGTTAACGCACTTTTAAAAGGGCGGGCGTTGTTGGCAGAGGCCATAATATTGGTCGAAAGTATTTTTTAATTTGAATTTTATTATTATTATAAGAATGTTTGAATATTTTTCCATAATAAAAATGGATTCAATATCGTTAAAAAAACTCATTTAAAATCTAAGATAGTTGTAATGTAGGTTTTTCAAAAAAAATTGTCAAATTTTATCAAAATTCCCACAATTTTCTTAACAAAAATATAACATAATTAAAAAATACATAATCTAAACTATTCCTTTAAAAGGTGAAACGAACAAAACAAAATTATGATTTATTATTTGACTCTCATCTGATGCAATGAATCAGCTCCATCTAGATTAAGATGAGTTAAAAGTCCATTGTTTTTTCAGTTACAAAGCAATTTCAAAGACTTTATGCAAACTCGATGAAACTAATATATAATATGTTAATTTTTTTTGTCCAATATGTTTTACAATTATTATTTTTTTAATTATAATAAAAAATATATTATTTATTTATTCAAACTTCAAATCAATTGCTAAAGTAGTGCATGTAAAAAGTATAATAATAAAAATTTCAAGAATAAAAATTTCCCAAAAATTACTGGGAAGTTGAGGGAAATGTTTTCTACTTTTTACAGTTAGTCTTTCACTTTTTTTTCCTTTCGTTGCTACAGTTTTTTCTTTTTTTTTTTTTTGTTTGTGTGGCTTGGAGTGATGGGCCTCTTTCAATTTTTAATAAATAATGTTATAGTTTAACCAGACTGCTTTTCACATTTTGAGAAAATCAGGCAAGGATTTTTAAATCCAAGTTACAGTTCTTAAAACTTTTAGATTTTAGCTGCCTTAGATGTTCTTGATGTTGTTGAATCCATTTCCACCATCAAAATTATGATTCAATCACTTGCTCTACAAAAAAATTAAAATGTTTTTGGCCAGATTTCAACCACTTTTAATCATGAAAACAATTCCTCCACCTCCCTAGACCACTCTCTAAATAATTAATACATATACCTTACAAATTTACTGAAAATAATAATAATGTTTGTCCCCACTATCACAATTACGCTCACTAATATATTACACTGGAAAGTGCCCAAATCTTATAATGTAAAATTCTGTTCACAACATTTATTAAATCACCTATATAAGTTGTCAGCTATGAAATCACATGTTTTAACTTCTAATAAATTTCGATTTTGAAGGTTTTTTGTGTTGCAAATGTTGGGTATCATTTTTTGTTGCTGGGAGCACAGAAACTGCTCATGATTTCTGAAGTTTAATGCCCAAGGTTTAATCTGTGTTTCCTGTTAATCTCTAAGGGAGTGTAATAAGTTCCACCTAAACTCAAGGACGGACCGTTGGAAATACCAATTCCCACTTGACATTACAACCATCTCGGTACATGCAAGCAGCTGCAGATATGAATGCTGGATGGGGGTTAGGTTAGGGAAAATAATACTGATAGTTAGCTTCTTGGATTGAAGGTATGCTTTTTTTTCGCACCGCCCATTTTGATGCCACTCAAAAGAAAGGGTGGGGGCCGGATCAGTGCCGGGCATATTGGTTTTAGTTTAGCTTTGGGACTTTGGTGCTTGACGTACAATAACCGAATCAATGATTGGCAAAAGCTAAAACAGATATACACGCTCTAGGTTAACTCTGTCAAATGCGGCAAACAGAGACTCATTTTTGCATGGAGACAAAACGTTATCTTTGTATTAAAAATATAAGGATGGTATATAATTCAATTTCTACTCATAATATTATCTTATCATATTTCTCTATCTTTCTTATGCCCTGCATTTCTATGTTGGGTTTTGCTAAAAGTGTTTATCTAATCAAACTGAAGCTTAAAACCATTACATTTTCAGAAATGAAGACGAAGGTCTGATGTTTAACTATTTTCTACGAGTAAAAATTACTTTTTTTTTGAAATACTTCTTTTAGATAAGAGGTTCACTGTATAATTCTGCTGTCTGTGGATATGATTAAAAGTCCTTACCAGGATCCTAGACATTCAGTTTGCAATTATGGGGAATTGAAATTAGTATGATTGTTTACTTAGTGAATTATTCTTTTTTATCTCTATTCATCTGAATTTTGTCTATCCTAAGCTCTTTTGCTAAGATTAAAACTCCCCGCAATGCTGTAATCTCTATTTTGTTGTTTGAAACCATTCCTCCCTGGCACCAAAAGCAGTAGAAATTACCAGTAACTGTAACAGTGCTACATTCACATTTTTTTTATTGCTGGTTCAGTCAAAAAAACTCAACAGAATATTTTCCCCAAATATTTTTGATTTTGTAATGTGGTTATTTTATATTTTCTACAGGTAAGCATTAAGAGAGAGTGTTGGAAGTAATACTTCCATGTAATATATGAGGTGTCATTGTGAGTCCTTAAGTGTCAATTTTGGAGTGAGTTTTGTGAGTTTCCTATTTATACTATGTGTGATTTGTAATAATTATCTAAATATAAGTGATCTAAATACTATAAATATATGACATTTGAGATCAATAATAATCAAAGATGCAAGAAGATTGAATGCGATGGGAGTAGGTGACAGATTGCCCACATAAATAAGATAAAGTTGCGTGTGGATGTGACGGGAATGCTAGCAAATTGCCAAAATAAATTCTGGGTATGTAAAGTAAAGTAGAGGCAAAATAAATTCTGGGTATGTAAAAAGCAAATAGGAAACAAGTACAAGGAAGAATCACTGACAGACCAATGGCTTTTTATATACGCAGCCAATCCAACACCAAACTTTCTCATCAGGTTATCTTATTTCGTTAACGGCAGCGCTTCGATCATCTCCGTATATGTCAGAAAGTAATCTAACGAGTTCATAATTTCGTAAATTTTGTCAAAAATTTTCAAATTCTGATAATATTTTAACAAAATTTGGATATCTAGATTACAACATTTTAAGTGCTTAATTGATACTGAACCAATGTCCATCTAAAAAATTAAACACCCTAGCTACCATAAATATGTGGCCTCTACATACAACGCCTATATTCTAGCTATCAAACAGGGAGTGTAGTTTACTCCAAGATGCAGACAGTGTAGTTCACTCGAGGTATCAAGTCAGGGCCTGTGTGATTGAATGAACGAATGGTGGTGTTAATGCTATGCCCCAGAAATAATTCACGTTGATTCACAAATTAACTTTTCGTTTCACCAAATTTGAAGGAATTACTACACAGAAAGAGGAGTTTTTACCAGACAAAACAGCTTCATGTGTTACAAGATATAGGAAGTCAAAGCTTCACGCGTGTATGATTGAATGAATGAATGGTGGTGCCACACAGTGATCTGGATGCTGATAAGAAAACACGGCCGATGGTGGGGCTTATTGTTCATATTAAAATATAATTTTTTTATTAATATATTTTAATTACATGTTAATATTATTTAATTTTGCATTAATTTATGGTTTACATTGAATATTTTATTATTAATAATATTTTTTTAAATCTCAAATGTCAAATTATATTAAATATTGAATGAATTACACATTTTTTAAATTTTTTTTTATGAAAAAATTATAATTTTATTCAACCCATAAACAAGGAACAAAATTACATTTTGTAGATGTCATTAGGCATTTGATCATAAAAGAAAACACTATAAAAAAGTTCATAAATTTTCCAAGGGCTATCTGTGATAATAATCACTTAACTTCCCATTTTTTCCTTTCTTTTTTTTGAACTTTTTGCCAAATCTCATGGTTGGGATCAAATGTTACTATTTCCAATTGATTTCCACCCTCCTGCACAAGGACTTATTTTTCTAAATCCAAATTCTCATATACATGAGTTCTTTTTATACCCCCAATCCCTTTTCAACGAGTGTATCATCTTTTGTTACTCCGGTGCTTTGATTTCTGCTAATTTTGTATGCTTTGGGAATGGATCATGATTCCTAATTGGAGTCCAACTCCTTTGTTTATCTGTTGCCATGTTGTGTCTGAGCATCCATATTTGGAGTATTTTCCATAGACTCTTCTTCTTCATACTCATAATTTTCAGGTACCTACCATCCCTTTGGCTTATGGGCCTACCTCTTTTTCCTTTTTGGGATATTTTTTGTCTGTGGGCATGTGTTTTGCATGAGAAAATTCCTTGAAATGTGGCAATTGAAATTAATTCTTGTAACTAAATATCAATTTATTAATTTTCTAATTAATATCAAATTAATCACACTACAATGTCTTCACAAAATAAAATAAACTCTGTGGAGAAAAATGTTGGAAACTGAGAAATGCTAGCACACACACAAAAATTATGACACTGTTATTTTTAGACAAATATCTCCGAAAAAACCCAATGCGGGAAAAGCAATGCAACAGTTGAGGGTTTTTATTATTATGCAACACCATAATTTATGGGTACAATAAAATGTCACCAAACTGGTGATTCTATCCAAGAGAAATACTGGCGAAATCAATTGAGAGAAATTACCCTCTTCTCCAAGCAATCCTGACACTTGAATACCTCTGGAAAGAAATTCGTCGAAACCCTCTACGAAATCCATGCGTCACCTCTACTCAAGCCCACTCACACTTAGACCGACACTGATCCTAATCAAGTTGTCTTGCCTACTTCTCACTGGGAAACTATCTCTCCGGCATGCTGGAAAATCCTCCTAGCCTTTGGAACTGAAAACTTCCTTCCCCTTAGCCAAATTAAACTGCTTTGATGAAGCAACTATGTAGTCCCAGCACTGCTTATTGAAGAATTGATGGTATTCCTAGGTCATTTTGAATGCTTTGCTTAAGGTATTCTGCTAGATCCAAGCACCAGATCCATAAGATACATGTCTTCTCATTAATTTTTTTAAGGAAAATCTCGTATTTTCTTTCTCTATCTATCCTTTGTCTAGATTTGGAGATAAAAGATGGAGAGGAGACCCATAGGAGAGCAGATCCCCTTTTTGTAGCCGATCTAACACTAGATCCGAAATGCCAACTTCAAAATGGTGACAAATTTGACAATCGTTTAATCAATCTAATGATGGCAACTTTGTGATTGAGAAGATTATCAGGCAAAGAAGGGAGTTTGTAAAAGTCAACATGTAAATGCTTCCCATGATCCTCCTCCCACTCGGTTGAGAACTTATCATAGAACTTTGCAGCTTCTGAAGGCAAAATGCTCCCCTCACCATTGGCTTTCAACATTCTGAGTATAGACACTCCTCCAAAACTTATATCTCTCTATGAGATCTTCCTTCGAACTCTCACCGAATTACACATTTCTTATTAGAAAATAAACTAAATTATTTTACTTTTATATGTATGTGTGTGCATGCTTTATCTATATATATATATATAAAGAGAAATCATTCTCATATATATTTCAAGGGAAATCATCCTCTCTCTTAGCTTGAGGGAGAGAGTGAGGGTCAATAAGTAGCCATTACATCAATATTTTTCATCGTTGTGTTATTGACAAAAAATTGAACCTAGGTAGGTGAGATAACAACCATTCTACCCAACCACCAGCCATAACCTTCAATTGATATATATATATATATATATATTATATATATATATATATATATATATATATATTATATATTATATATATATATATATATACGTGTGTGTGTGTATGTGTGTTAACATGAAGATTCAAACTTTATTTAAGTCCTATATTGAAATATTTATAATGTAAATATAAGATTTGTGTTTTAGATTTTTTCATTTTTAACTTTTAATTATTTTTTATTATTAAAATAATAGCTTGATGAGAATGAAAGTGAAATATTTTTACCACATCTCTTTTAATACTCTGGTGAAATTGAACTGGCACAATAAGAGTGGATTATAATGTTCTAATATATTTTTAATTAATTCAACCAAATATGTATATCAACTTAATGCTTTTTACTATAGTCAACATTGTTTGTATTATATATATATATATATATATATATATATATATTCACGTTGAACACATGTAATAAGACACAATTTCACCAAGAAAACAATAGAAGAAAATCCAACAGAAATTTTTGGAAATCTTGGTTTCAAAGAAAAATATTTATGATCTTGTGTGATCCAAAGGTTCTTGATGGTGCTCAATCCATTTCCACTATCAAAAAACGATTCAAAAATTCTTGGGAGTTTTTAGTGAGTGAATCCCACTGTGACAAAACAAATGTGGATGATGACTACAAAGAGAGATGTGAATTGGTGAATCCAGCCACAACTGATGAATTTAGTGGAGTTGAATTTGTTGGTGAGCACATGCATGCTTATATAACCTACCATAAGGTGCATGAACATTATGTTGATTATATGTGTGATTTCGTTTTTGAAACAGGGATTGATTGTGGCAATATGGTAAGTGTCTTGTTTGATGAAGACTTGAAGGTTGAAGTTGCAACTATAGCAACAAGTTATGAAGCAGTTGGAACTGCTAATGAAGAAGTATGTGAAGAAGTTGCAACTAAGTTTGGCATAGATAAAGCTATCAATAGAGCATCAAGTGGTTTGGTGGATCCAACAATTGGAATTGTTGATGTTAAATTTGATAAAGAACCATTAATTGGTGATGAATGGTTACACATGATGCAACATAAAGATATAATTGATATATTGTTATTTGGTGAGATAAACCCACTTGTGTCTGGAAGCCAAGGGGCAGATAACTTGTTTGCAACGATAGAGGTTTGTAAAGGAGTGGAAGAGAAGGCAAAGAAGGAAGAGGAAGAGAAGAAAGCTCTCACTACAGAACATAATGAATATATTTCTAACATTGATCTTGAATGTGTAGAGTACAGGAAAAAAACAACAGTACCTGATGATGAAAGTGAAGAGAAAAAGATGGATGTTTCTGAAGACAAAGATGAAAGCATTGAAACAAATTTTTAGCAATTGACTTATGAAGAAATCAAAATTTTTTATCAAGAAAAATGGCAAAAATAAGATCAGGAGTATGATGTGAAAGAAGTAGAGCAAAGAAGATAGTTTGAAGATGAGGAGTTGTGGCAGCAGTCCACGAGTGAAAGAATTGTTGAAGAGGTAGTTGTATAAGACGTATTCATAACAAATACAAGAGAAGTCAAAGAAAAATTGCAGCAACAACAAGTAAAGAAATATGGAATGTATGGAAATAAAGCACAATAGAGAATAAAGCAGTTTTGAGGCTACAGAATTTGGAAGAAACAAAAAAGAAAATCCAAAATTGTAAAAATTTTGTGTCATTGTAAGTATAGTTGAGACTTAGACCAACAAGCATGTTTAAGTGATGATTGAGTAATTTCTATCATAACCCTAGCAGGTATAGTTGAGTCATGTTTGAGTTATGTTAATTCATATGGTTGTAATTAAGGGGGAGTGTTGGAAATAAAATTAATCTTACATAAAGATCTAACAAGATCCAAGTGCAGTCCAGATTTAGAGTGTGAGTTAATTTAGTCAAGTGTAAGTTAGTTCGAGTTCAGTGTTAATTTGGGAAAAGCTAAATATAATGTGTATTTGCATGTTGAAGTTATTTTGAGTGAGTCACTAGCTAAAAAGAATAAATACCCCATGTTGAGTTCATTGTAATCCAGTCAAATCAAGTCGAATCAAGTGTATGTGAAAGCCAAGAACCACAACTCTATGAACAGTTGTATGTGAGATACAAATTTGTGTGATCAATAGAAAAGAAACAACAACTCATATTAACATCAACTTATATTATTAGTGTGTGTGAAATCTTGTATTTTCCTCTCTATGCCTTTCCAACATAAATTTTGATGTGCCTTTCCAACATAAATTTTAAGCACATCAAAATTGAAAAGAAATATATGGCGCGTTTAAAAATGAACCCAACATGTGGTATTACAGGGTGACCGTAAGAATACGCACGGAGTGTTGGCATAGTTGTGCTTGGGAGTCCTAATAATTGTTTTGCACAATATTTTGACTTTTATGGTACCTGCCTTAAACGTATAATCCTGTGAGTGTGCATGCCTCATCATAATCTGCGTCTGCGTTTTATTCCATCACTGCATCACACGGTCGATATAAACTAACAAATATGTTGCGAACGGAAGTCAATTTTAGCATGTCACGATCTATATTGATTGAATTAAAATTTTCACTTTATTATCATATCATATATATATCGATTGAAATTTAGACTCTAGTCGTTGTGTGTGTATATAGGGATATGTTTTCTTTTTCTCATTGGGTGAAATCTAGGTAGGAACAATTTTTAATATTTATTAGAAAAGCAATGTAATTTAGGTAGGCATAATCTTTAATATTGATTGAAGAAATAATCAATTCATTATGTATATAGATATCTTATTCTGGTTACTAAAATCAATGAAAACTTATTTAATATACCAGGTTGGATAAGAAAGCATATTTAATATAAATTTTGGATAACTTATTTAATATACAAGGTTGGATAAGAAAGCATATTTAATATAAATTTTGGATTTTTATTATTTTTATAGGTGTAAGTTATTGAAAAATAAATAAATGGTTAATGTTTTTGTTATTTGATATAGTTAGATAGATGGGAGATATATTAAAGTTTATATGAATGTGTTTTTATTTTTAAGAGTAGAAAATATAAATTATAAAGAGTGATATATGCCATGGCAAAATGGATAATGGTTTAAGTTTTTTCAGTCACTTATTTTAAGGTATTTTTTTCTATTTCAATTTTCCTAATTAATTTTAATATGGGAGAGTTATGATATGTGTTTGGATTTATTGAGAATGTATTTGTGGTTTGGTTTAATAGTATATATTTGCTAACTTTGTTGTCATTTCTAGCAATGAATGAATGTTGGAAGTAAGTTGGGTGCTTTTGTTATGGAAGGCTTTGCTTGGTGTTGATGTAAAACTATGGCACATAACTAATTGAAAAAGTAAATCATGTGTTTTATTTTAGACAATTGGGGTTCAAAGAGGGGTTAAATGTCTTGAGTTTGAGATAGCATAGTCCAATGTGATGAACTACACCACTTGTTGGTAGGAAGAATTAGATCAAAAGCTCAAGGTAGAAAATTGAGCTAGAGAAGAGTGAGCAATGGAAACTGCAACACATACTATAAAACTCATTGAAATGGAAAAGAAATCAATGCATTCATGTAAATCCATCCCAAAAGGTATCTCCAATTAATATCTCAACTGGGTTCTTTGCATTTTTTAGTTGGATGGATTTTGTCTCAACTTAGCCTCCACAACTCGGTTCTTTGTATTCCTTAGTTGGATGCATTTTGTCTCAACTTAGACTCCACTAGGAGATTGTCTTCTCTCCTCCCTCACTTAACTCTTTGTCGTCTCTAGGACTTCTCAATTAATGTTTTTCTCTACCCAACAACGAGGATATCTACATCTTACATGAACCCCAAATTGGAAATTGGAGGATGCCATAAGTGAAGTTAGTGTTGTAGCTTATTCTAAAGTGAAGATGCACTTTCTGGATGCTCCAATGGAGACTTAGGCGGGCCTCGCAATTGAATCCATTGAAGAGCATAATTTCTAGTTTTCCACTATAGTTGGTATGTTTTGTCAAGTAATTTTTACTATTTAAATAAGTGGCATAATGTCATTGCCATGACTATAATTGTGGGAATTAGAAGGACGAGAATAAAGATTTTTTGGATGTTAAATATAAATATGCTCTAAATAGCAAGATCAACCCAAACACCTCTATTTTGTGCTATAATGTTGTCTAATTTTCCTATGATGCTTTCTAATATAAAATCTACTTATGATTGTGAAAATGTTAAACATTAAATTATGATAATTTCATAAATAAATAAAAAAGACAATGAATTATAATAACTAGAGCCACTAGTGTAATGCTAGTTCTTAAATTATGGACTTGGCCTACTCAATTGAGTCCAATTCCCTTTTTCTCTCACATGTGGTCCCCTTTACTTTGCATCTAGGGTTGGTTGTGCTATTGATTTTGTCCTTACCAAAAATCCAAAATCGACTTGAAACATAGATTCTTACTATATCCTCATGAAAAATAAAATTCTCATTTCTAATATGAAAATTTGATTCCTCTTTAATTCGTAAATGTGATGCATATTAGAAGAGAATAAAATATTACTTATTTTATATTCACATTCCAACTTAATCAATATACATAACCTTTTCTCACCTATAATCAATATACTTAACTTTTACTCACGTAATATAATTTTAATTTTCATATTTTATACTACAATTTATATGAATTAATTTTTAACTATATTATTACTTATTTTTCACAATATTTTGTTACTCGAAAATATGTTTTTTTTTTACTAAATTAAGTTTGAATAATTTTTTTATATTACTATAAAAATTATTATAATGAAAAATATAATCTTTTAATTTTTTAAGTCGCAATTTTTGCTTTTGTAATCTATAATTTTTAGAATTTTTCACCTCCCTTCAATTTCATATAGAAATATGTAATCCACATGATTGCGTTTCCTACCCTAACGAAAATTACTAAGAACGCAAGTGTGGGATGTTCATTGTTGATAACCTCTCGTATTCGATTTAAGAATTTATCGAAGTAAATTTATCCCAGACACTTGAAGAAGGACAAGCTTCACATACTTTTCTCATCACAATTTTTCATCATGGAATGTAGCTGTCACGGGAAACCTCGAGAATGCATTTCTTGAAACTGACGCTATTCGATTGCTTGGCTTTAGAATCAGAATAATTGAGGCTCGCTTAAATAGGGTGGAATTGGGCATTTAAATTGTGTAGAGATTACCCATCAAATTTATGATTTCAATAAATTTTTATTGGATTTTAGAGAAATAAGACAAAAAAAAATTATATATATATATGTCAACCTTTCATGTCGAAGCACTGATTAGATCGAGAGAAAAATTGCGGAGATAGGAAATACTTAAAGCATAAAATGCTGATATCCCATGCGTTGACTATTTTGGACACTGGCTATATATATTAAAAAGTCTATTGTATTTACGCTGCATTAAAGTCTTAGACGCCGCCCAACATAAGCCCTAATGCCATGGTATAATATCCCGCCTTCTTGTGAACTGTCCTGCTTAGATCCCAAAAGAGAAGTCTCTTATAATTATATCCAAGGTATTTCCTTAATGATGATGGATAATTATTTTTGTAATTCTATATTTTCCCGATTAGATAAAGATTAATTTCTTTTTTAGATGTCTTTTAAATTTTAACTTTTTTTATTTTTAGAGAGGCATGATATAGCACATTTTTGCCTTCAACTTGTTATAGTTTGTCTTTGCCCAAACAATGATGATATTTATTCATAGTTTAGCATTAGGAATTCAATTTTTATTATTATTGAAATTTATTTATATATAACGTGATTGGTTGAGATCTTATTATGGGTTGTTTAGTAACTCTCATTTCTATAGTTACTAATTTTTTGTTTTTTTTTTTTTTATTTTCTTTTTTATTTAACTTTTGATTTTTCTATTATCTCTATTTTGATGAATTATATAATATTTTCACAATATTTGCAATTTAAGATGACTTATTATTATATTAAAAACATATTTCAATAAATTTAATTATAAACCATTATATATATTAATAAAAATAAAACACACACATATATATATGTGTGTTTTAATATAAACAATATTAGTTAATCATATTTTTTAATTTTGGGTGGTAGCATTCAACAATATAATATTTTATTAGTTGTTTTATTTTTGTGATGAAATCTTTGTCTTTGTTATTTTTTTGTTTCACTAAGCTATATCTAAACTAAGCAACAGGTATTAGCTACTATGTAACCCTTGTTTAAATTAAACAATGAATTTCAACTGTTTTTCTAATTAAAAAGAATTTTCTAAGTAGTGAATTTGTCTATTTTACCATTTATGATAAAGTTGGTAATTTTTGTTGCCGCTCCCAATAAATTAATAAGTATATCATGTCAAAGATTGAAGGTGTCCTTATTGCTTCTATACTTGTGGGATGTCACTTGATTTTGTTATTAAATGGTTAAGAAAAGTAATGTTTCACATGAAAACTTAGAGAGTTTAGGCATTGATGGAAAATGAAAGTAATAGTTGTTGTGTAGCTTATATTGTTCTTCTTATTAAGCATAAACTCTATGGGATAATCAAAGCATGTAACATTTCTATATATGCTAACATAGGGGTAACTATTTCCAAGTGAGTCAAAGCATCTTTTATATAGTTGTAACACGCTCTTTTATATAGTTGGCTCTGGGAGGTGTTACATGTTTGTTTTAACCCGAACTCCTAGGATTGTTATGAAGATGGAGTTACAAATTCTTCCTTTTCTCATAGTCTTCCAATATCAAAACAAATGTCACCAACGCATTCAACTTGTCGATAGCTTTCTGACAATATAAATTTCACCTCAATTCCACTCCCAGATTAAAAGTTATGCCCATCAGAGTTTTGGCCAGTTATAATAGGCCATGTCAACTTTGGGCTACAACATGACCTCCATGTTGTCATGGCCCCACACTTGTACGACCTAAGTCCACCATGGGTGTTGTGCGACACTGACATAATTTCACCTTTTCAAGCTACTCTTGCCCTGACTACTCCTACTTCCAAAATTAATCATTTTTTTGGTAAGTGTTCTCTTCTTTAATTATGCAGCAGAAGTGAATTTACTTTACTTTATTTATATTCAACAATGTGCAATATTGTAAACAACAATATACATGGGAGGGGGAAACTCCCTAAAGTAGTTCGCCCCAGCTGTTATTATTAAAGTTTTGCAATATAATACAAGTATACTTTACAAGTTACAAAGGCGTTGCAGTTTCCTAGCCTGTGTTATAGACATTTTTGGGCACTTCAACCCCAATCATAAATGTCCATAAACTGAGGGCTCCTAAGTCCCTAAAAGTGTTGCTTCACTTCCTAAAGGAACAAGGTCAGCTAATTACATCATCTCCCAGAAGTTCTCCACTGAAAACTGCTCATAAATGGTCAAAACTAGACCATATTGAAAGCTCAGTGCAGAGGGTGCGATGCATATCACCTTCCCAGTGTACAAGGTGCGATGCATACTAAATTGCTCCTCTATAGGGTACGATGGTCGGGAATGGATAAATGGCAAGGACAAAATGTGAGGTGGAAGATCATGGAATCTTCCAGAAGCTTCCCCTCTGACACTTGCTTCTCTATTTTCGACCAGGGATGAGTAAGAGATCATCATTCTCCAAGTGGAAGCAGAAACTATCAAAGAGAGGACACTAATCACGATCCCAGAAGATGACTCACCTCCATGTAATCATCTATATATGGATCCCTCATCACAGAGATTTGTAGGCTGGAATTTTGTATCTTATAGAGAAGTGTTGTTGGTTTTCTAGTGTACATTCATAGTGTTGGGTGATCTAAGCTTTGCTTGAGGTGAAGAAGGGCTTTCTAGCTGGAGGATGATGCTGGGTCAGAACATATGGTTGTAATCCTCTTACTACTTTTCATCTTAATAAAGCTACTCTAGTTTTCCTCCATATTCTTGTGTACTTGTTTATATATGCATTTTTATGGTTAACGCACATCTGGTCCTGTGTTATTTATGAATATATATCTTTTTTCTTCGATAGTAGTATGTTGTTGTCATTCCACAAGTGCTCTTTGAAGTTGGGCAGACAAAGCAGAAGCAGCAAAGCTCTATCAGGAAGGAGAGGAAATCAAGCGCAAGACTAAGGTTGGTCTCCTTGGTCCCCCTCTTGTCTATTTTCATAAAGGAAAATGAAAGTAGACTTTACTGTTTGTTTCTAAGATAGCCACCCATCTTAGTGGGAATAACAGCATCCGAGTGGACACTATTCCCGGTAACAAAATGGCGACTCCACTGGGGAGTGACTAGATTGTTTGTTAGCCTATTTATCTTTGATTCTTTTATAAACTTACAGACGGAGCCTGAAGTCAAGCCAGCTAGCCTTCGAACTTCATTTGTTATACAAATGCAAAGTAGATCAATGTTGTTTCAGTCTATCTCCGGGTTTTGTTTATGAATTAAACAATCGATCTGCAAACAGTCTAATTGCCCTAAGTGGTGGCTCTAGTAACCTCTTTAGATCACCCCTGTGTTTTAAATATATTGAACATTACTTATTCGGACGAAATCCCTAAACTGAATTGAAAACTGTGAGTGAAAAATTGTTTAAAGTCTCCCACTGGTACCATCGCACCCTGCCTTCAAGGCAGACTGTATGCATCGCACTTCCCAAGTGCAGTAGGTGCGCTGCATACTAGTTTCACTGTGTAACAGGTGCGATGGTCAGGGAAGGTTAACTTTACCTTCAGACTGTGGTCTTTTCTCACTGTTTTCAGTCCTATTCAGGAGTTTTGTTGTTTGTAGTCAGTGTATCTCTGTGAAAACCCCCTTCTCTTGCATTATTACGCCTCCTTAGTGCAAAGAACTGTAAGTGTTTTTATGTATTGTGTGCCATTTTCAGTTCTCTTTTGCAAAAACGTAGCATAGTCGAACTGTCGTTTCTGGATCTGAAAGTGTCGTAGCTGTCGTTTTCAGTTTTAGAAGACAATCCCATTGTTTATGATAGTCAATTATACAGTTACTATTGCATATGATTTGAATTAGTAGTTTTTAAAGTGTCGAAAAGCAATTTTCATTTCAAAATCGCAAAGTGTCTCTCTTACCTTCACTTCTTTTTGAAAAAGAGATTTGTTGAGTACTGTCGCTTTAAAAGTAATTCAAATTTGCACATAACTTTCTTATCATCATTCATACATTAAGAAGGTTGAAAACAAATACATGCATGTGCATTTGCATTTCGACTGCTTGGTTTGATTTATCACTGTGCATTTAGTGTGTGCTCTGTGCTCTTTGCAGAAAGACTCTTAACTTTCTTTCCTTAGTAGCTAGGATTTTCATTGCCAAAAGAAGATTAAACATTTGTTTATCATCTTAGACTGCATTTTAGGAATTGTATACACATCACGCGGTGAACCTGAAAGGCAAATTTTTAAGCAAGATCAACTTAAAATAAATTAATGAATCTAACACGCTCTGGAACTTAACGCAAAAATTAGAGGTCTAGGCAAAGACACGTATTACGGCGTTGTAAACCTGGTAAGGTTGTTTTCAGTGTGGTTGGGTATTCCTCATTTGAGAGACAGTGACAGTAAGACTTTGCCCACGTACGTCGATATATATTGGGAGACCACAATAGGCTGCATCCTTTATCCTTAGGAAGCCGTGTCTGCCACCCTATCGATCGCAATGCACTGAACATAGCATTCGGGAAGATTGACTGCCGTACCGTAAAAGGTATTCTGTAGTTTTGCGATTGGTTTGGTAATCCTCTCTGCCTAGATCACCAGAGAAGTCCATTTTGCTCCTTTTCAGACTCCATAAAAGAAAAGGTCCTCTAAGCACTTGTCACTTCAGGCTCAATAAAAATCGAAGGCGACTAGAGTCATCTTTTGTTTTTTCTCGACTCTTTAAAATTGAAAAAACAAGTTGTGTCAAAGCGTCTAAAATTTATTTTATTCAGAATAACATCACAAATTCCCCCGTTGGTCTTTAGGTTGAGAAAATGGAGTCTACCAACCAAGGGTTTCCCCTTGGAGGAAATCCTAGTCCCTTCTCCTCTTGGGGAGATGTTGGTGCACCCCATATGCCCACTTTGTCACTTCAAAGGTTGATGATTGGTTTTCCTGTCTGGATCTTCTCTACCTCTGTAGTTTAGAATCTCGTAATTCCTGAATAGTCAAGTCAGCAACTAGATGACACTAGAGTTGCCTCCAACCTTCTACTTCATCTGATTCTCCCTCTCCTCTTTCCTCTTTGCTTGATAAAGCCGATAAAGCTAAAAATCAAGTAACTAAGAAGAAGAAGAAGAAGCGGAAAGAGAAAAAGGAAAAGAAGAAAAAGGAACCAAAATCGAAAGGGGGAAACCAAGAGTCATCTAGTGAAAATCCTCACACCGCACTGTCGAAACCTAAATCTCCTTGTGTCATTTGCAATGGAGACCACTTTCACCGAGATTGTCCCTGCATCCCTTGGATCTTAAGGGACTAGTCTCCTCGTTTGCACAATCCGGTGGTGTCAACCTTTGATGATCATGTTGAATGCACACCATCAACCAGTGAAAGCGAAGCACATGGACAGAAAAGGAATCCCAAATTTCCTCATAAATTATGTGTAGGAAATCACGTCATCCATCATTGTCCCTTCCTTGATGAGGCTAAAAGAGTTTTGGATGACCATCCTGCTTCACCGCTACGGCTCCCTCCTGGATATAAGAAACTCTTACCAAGTCCTCCACTAGTTGAAAATCTAGCTGGTCCATCATTGTGGTCGGCCAAAGCATCTATCATTGAAAATGAACCCTCTGAATCCATACCAAATGAAATTCAAAAGGTCGAGACAGTAGTTGACTCGGTCTTGCCTTCAGAGTGTTCATCTTCGAATGATACTGTCACTGAAGAGAAAGAGAACGACACCGTTCAAATTCTTTTCATCAACACAGAATCCGATGAACTTGGGGGAAGTCCACTCGTTCCTTTATCGCAGTAAGGAAGTTCATCAGAGTCATATCCGGCCGTCTATTCAGTCCCACCACCAAGCGACCTAGTCGTTTCCTTCGACTGGAATCTACTAGGCAGACCCTATTTACTAGCTAGTGTACCATTCAGAATCATTGTACAAGCTTATAGAATGGTTATGGTTGGTACCATCATCGATGAAGGGGCTTCTGTGAGTATCCTATCCTCAACTGCTTGGAAAGTGCTTGGTTCGCCATCGCTTTTGCCTGAAATGAGAAATCTGACAGGCTTCGACAAACGAACCAGTGGACCTTTAGGGATCCTTCCAAATGTGCCCATTACTTTGAGAAGGAAAACCATTCACATGAATGTGATGGTAGTTCAAGGACCCTTGGATTATAATCTACTCCTTGGACACGACTATATTTATTGCATGGGAGCCATCGTCTCCTCACTCTTTAGAGTAATGTATTTTCCACACGAAGGCAGAATGGTCAAGCTCGTAGACCAAATGTCATTCCTCGGTTCACACATTGCAAATAGTCAAATGCCATCCCTAAATGGTCTTTTCATGCAAGGGATGTCTCATCGATCTCCAGTCCATCCACCTGATGAGCGCGAGTGATTCAGGAGGATGTGACTGAAACCCAAGGAGCATGCACCCTAGTCTGTTTCGGCAGGAAAACCTTGGGTATAGAGTGAGTTTCCGCGGGGGATATATGACTAGTCTGACACACCCGTCCTCACAAGAAAATGGGATTAGGCTAGAATAAGATACCTTTGTTAAAGTTATGTGAGTGGAGTAACTCTATGCCACTCCCTTTTGTCTATTTCGGTAGACATCACCAAGGAAGCATTCTGTCTACTACGCGGATGGGACTTTCATGGTAACCTGGGAATTGTTTCGCTATACCTGGGGGCATGCAAACCTTTCCACATGCAAGCAAAGAGCGGCTATTTATTTTTTAAATTTTTAGGACTTCTAACCCTTCAAACCCGTAAGGCTAGTCGTTTCCTAGCTTGCATAAAGAAAGGATTCAGGGCAAAGCTTTAAAAGATGTAAGCCCCTTCAAAATAGCATCTTGAATGAGACATCCTTATCATACGACTGGCGAGCAGTGTTACCGCAGGGTTTAAGCTCGTTAAAAAATAAACCCCCCATGAGCAGTTTTAGCGCATAGTTCAATCTCGTTAAAAAATAAACATAAGTCATGAGAAAATGTTTCCCCCAGTGTTTAAGCTCATTGAAAAATGAACCGGTAAATAACCATTATGAATGCCTTATCGCCAGCTTTTGAGCCTTGGTCATGTTCTCATCATCACCTCCACTCTGTTTTTAGTCGATCATTTACCCCCACATGATTGTTTACCCCTTCTAGGAACATCTGCAAAGAGTGATTCTATTAGCCATCCTTGTGACACTGCCGTGATTCGAGAATTCCAAATCTTACCTGGAATCAACTGCTACCTGGAATCAGCTGCTACCCGAAACCATCACTCATTCCTCGAAAATGAGTCTCCTTTAAGCTCTTTTCAATTGACTCGTAAAATATGAAAAGATTGTCGAGCAATTGGCCTCTCTAGCTCATTAAATTCATCGGAAGTGCTATCCCTCCTCTAGATTTTAATATTTTTGGACCTGATGGATTATTACACAAAACTATCGAGCGCTTGTCTTGTTTGGCTCATTAAAACTATCGAAAATTCATCCCTTTTGTATTATTTTACACTTTTTCGGACTTAAGGGATTACATGACGAAAAAGAATCGTTGGAGTCTCCTTTCTGTTCCTTTCAGACTCTCTAAAAATTGAAAGAGACGCGAGTTATCTTTGTCGTTAAACTCGTTAAAACCGAATAGCAACAAACTCGTCCAAATGGACGAGAACGAGTTTCACTATCGCTAGGCTCATTAAAATATAGCGATAGGTTCGCCCGAAGGGCGGATTATAGAACAAGCATATGTTATCCTCCTCAAGCTTGACAAAAATAAAGAGGTACTGGTCAGCAATGACTAGGGAAAATTGGGAAGAAAACTTGAGAAAGCTTTATTCGTAGCAAGTCGCTCTTGAACATGACACTTTCCTTCCGCATCCATGGTGAGTTGGGTTGTTTTTTTCACTGGTCATCACCATTGGTCCATCACACCATCCATATTTGGGGTTAACACTACCAATCCATCGTCAGTGTCACTGATATGTTCAAGAGAAGTCATTCAGACAGTTTGCCTATGTCTCACCCACTGCAATACATTCATGCTCCATTCCTTCATGACCGCCACCCTGAACCTTGTATCATTAGATTGTTTTCACCTCCAAAATCATTTGCTTCGTTCCATGTTGTTGATGTGGGATTCATTAAGGCCCTCCTGCGATGGGTCACTTCTTGTCGACATCAGCTCATTATCCAAGAAGTTGACTTAGGAACAACACTTTCAGTACTTTGAAGCTTGCATGCCTCAATGGCAAGTTTCTCACTTTCGGCGACAGGTTTACATCAATGGCCTTCGACTGAGAGATTTTACGTGGTGTTCGATGCCAAGTCCTTTT
>APFE031218470.1:127534-148258 GCA_000404065.3 Pinus taeda
GAAATATCAGAGAGAGGACACTAATCAAGACCCCAGAAGATGACTCACCTCCCTATAATCATCTATATATGGATCCCTCATCACAGAGATCCAGAGGCTGGAATTTTGTATCTTATAGAGAAGTGCTGTTGGTTTTCTGGTGTAAATTCATAGTGTTGGGTGATCTAAGATTTACTTGAGGTGAAGAAGGGATTTCTAGCTAGAGGATGATGTTGGGTCAGAACATATGGTTGTAATCCTCTTGCTACTTTTCATCTTAATAAAGCTATTCAAGTTTTCCTCCATATTCTTGTATGTTTACTTATATATGCATTTGTATGGTTAACACACCATCTGGTCTTGTGTTATTTATGAATATAGATCTTTGTTCTTCGATAGTAGTATGTTGCTATTATTCCATAGGTGCTCTTTGAATCTTGTCAGAAGAAGAAGAAGCGGCAAAGCTCTATCAGGAAGGAGAGGAAATCAAGTGCAAGACCAAGGTTGGTCTTCTTTGTTCCACTCCTATCTATTTTCATAAAGGAAAGCGAAAATAGACTTTACTTGTTTGTTTCTAAGATAGCTACCAGTCTTAGTGGGAATAGCAGCATCTGAGTGGACACTATTCTCGGTAACAATGACGGAAACCACCTGTGTACTAATGCAATATGTACAATCAGGTGTAATGTGTCTTCCAATGTAACCAATCAAGTATATGCCTCCTTGATTGATTCTCCTGATCAGATCTTCTGGTCAACAACAGATACTGGTAACTGGACATCCAAAAACATAATTAACCATGATCTCCTTCATCACTAAATACTGCAATAATCACCTTCATTGCTGACTGCAACAAATCTTCCATTAGATCCTGAAAAACTTGAAGATTGACCTCTTGCTGGAAAAACAAGCTATCTTTTTCTCTTGATTCTGGTCTTTCTTCATAAATAAGAGTATGTTCCTGCTCTTCAAAAAATTCTGAACAAATAGACGAGTAGATTTCCTCTTCAAATAACATTTCAAAACATGAGACATATGAGGAAGAATCTGAAAGGGAATCCTGAATGGTCTGGTCTACTGAAGTCAGGATATATTGTAGATCATCTTCATATGATATGACAGCCATATTGTCTTTGCATTCATCAATCATGAGAAAAGAAACTTAAAATGATTCTTGAAACCCAACACAATCATTTATATCATCTACCATAAATTCACCCAGAGCTTTTTCACTTACTTGAACAAAGATCTCATCTTGTTGTTCATAGAGGGAATGAGCTACCTCCTCATGAAGATCTGGTTCTGGTGAGATAAGGTTAGTTAGTTCTGTACCTCTATTTTCTCCATTTGAGGCAGCCTCAACCATGCAACTCTCTTTTTCCTCCTCACCATCTGTCTCTTGATATGATTTATCATCCCCATTATCTGAGATTGGAACATCATTTTCTTGCATATCATCTTTTATTTCCACCAGATTTGAAACAAAACTTCTACTTTCATCATTTCCAACCATATGGAAATCTTTAGCCTACTGATCTATAAAGCTACCCACAGAACTGTCATCCTTTTCAGAAGAGGAAAAATTTTCACCATTACCTTCTTGACCATGTGCACACTTCAGATCTGCATTAACTTGAGCTGGAACATGATTGTTCAAGAGTTGATCCATCTCATCTTCAAACAAAGGAAATAATATTTTTTTTTTCTATTCAAACATTGATTGTCTTCATTGATTTCAAGTGAAGGAGTATATAAATTTTCCTCAGACTACTGATACATTTCATGTAATTCCTGTTGACTATCAAGATGCAAAATTCCTTCATCCTCCATCGTACTACAATCTTGATTCTACTGCAAATTTTCATGATCATCTTCATGCTGCTGAAATGGGTTTTCACACAGGGCTTCCATGATCTCTTCATCCATGAAATTATCATCTTCATAATATTTTTCAAGGCTTTCAATAAAACCATCAGCGTATTTGCAACAGTCATGAACTAAATTTAATGCTGGATAAGAGTCTTCATACTTCTCAAAAAAACATGGCATGAAAATCCTTTAAACAGTAAATACAAGCAAGTGGCAAACTTTCATACCAAGATTGGGCTTCACCTTCTAGAGTGGCCAGGAATATCTTCATTAAGAAATCTTCAGGAATATCAACCTTCAACTTGAGAATATGCATATGAAATCGAACTAGATGTAAAGCAGCGTCCTTCTTACCATCATCTTTAAACGTAGGTAGATTCCTTGACCAATATACCTTCGGAATTTTATTTGGAAAACCTGGGATGTGATCTCGGCTCATGGGAGCGTATCTTCTTGCAACCCACTCCATTTTTAAAATCTCAAAGCTACTGATCTCTCTGCAGTGGAGTCACCATGAAGGATTGATTGCTGGATTCTTCAGTGAATGGAGTCGCCAGGTGAATGATTTCAGCCTTCTTATGTCTGATCGTTGTTCACCATCAACAATTAGCTCTGAACTTGAGATATGTACTAGGGCAAAACAATCTTCAAGCAAACCATTTTCTTCCCCAGCGAAGTCGCCACTATGTTAGAGCCTAAATCTGCCTTAGGCTGAAAAAAGGCAAAATTCAGGGTAACCACAAACCACGCTCAGTCTGGTAGCTAGCCCTACCAGAACAGGAGAGGGATCTCTCTGGGTCACACTCAGTAAAAATACACAATAAAGTCTGAGATGACTCAAAATGAAATACTGATTTTAGGCTAGTAAATAGATATGGAAAAGGCAATTTTTAAATCACTGAATTTTCTGGGCTGTGTGGGGCCAAAGGACCACATGAGCTGGGAAATTAAATCAAAGACACAGAATATTTCATGAGGCAAGATAGGCGGGAGGTTTATCAATTAGATTTAAATAAAATGGAGTGGAAAGACTGTTAAGAAAAGCTACAAAAAGCATACACATGAATCCTTTTCAGACAGAAGAAGATACACAAAATATGAATGCTTTACAAGGCAGAGCATAAACTGGATTCTACCTTTCCTGCTTAAGAGAATTCAACCAGAAATGATTATGAATGGATGGTAAACATAACATAATACATATGAAACACAGAAAAGAAAAAACATTGCTAAACTCACACCACAAGGATCTCATGAATTAGAGCTACATCATTCTATTAATTTCTAAGCCAAAATTGTACAATGAGAAAGCTGGGTTTTTTCTCCACGTTATTCCCAGAAATTCCAACCCATTACAAATGATTTTCAATACCATAAATAACCTTAGAAGTGGGAAATAAAATAGATGAAGATAGGGATTCGTTCAATCATCATTAAGGAACTAAAGTCGAAGAGCCAACCGTTTGCCAGCTTTTCATTTTCCACCCAAACGACCGATGGAGAGGTCTGGGGACTCAAAACTTGTCCAAATTTCTCGGCCATCCACCATAATTCATGATTTTTCATGTCGAATCCAAAAATATAATTTTTTTGCAATTTAGAGCTCCCTAGCATAAGCGCGCGCCACGTGCACGGTGCATAGAGCTTGTGCGTGACGCTTTTTTGTAGGGGACTTTTGGAGGCCTTCCCGATGTCCAAATTGAGATCAAAATAGATCGTTGGAAAGGTATTTGAGTCTAATTTCCAACCCAAATGAAATTTCAGAATTTGGTGCCCATTTTCCTCTCCAAAACCTCAATCTCCCAAGACTGCTTCCTATGTGTCAAAATAGGGGCAGAAAGGTCATTTGGTGAGTGTTTTTGACCTCCTGAGGACTCAAAACTTGCCCAAACTTCTTGTCAATGCACCAATAGTCATGATTTTTCATGCTGAATCCAAAAATATAAATTTTTTTCCATTTAGAGCTCCCTAGCATAAGCGTGCGCTAGTTGCGCGGCACACAGAGCCTGTGCGTAGTGCGTTTTGCAGGAGATGTTTGGAGGCCTTCCTAGTGTCCACATTGGGCACAGAATAGCTCGTTGGAAAGATATTTGAGTCTAATTTCCAAAAAAATTATAATTTTTCAATTTGGAGTTCATTTTCCCTATCAAAAATCAAATCTCCCAATGTCACTTTAGAGGTGCATCAATTCTCTCGAGGCAATTGTATTTTTGACATTTCTCTAAAACCATGAAACCTGTGTAAAAATTGAAGGAGGTTGTTCTTCCTTGGCCTATTGTGGACAAAAAACTCTCTCAGATTTCCAAAATTCATCTTTCCTTGCTCAAAAACATCATTTTAATGAATTATTGAGCCTTCCTCTGGCCTGCAAGTATTATTGAAGCACTTTGAGAACAACAATTTGCAAACCTTAGACCTAATGACCAAGTTGACTCTTCTCTTACCAAGCGATAAAAACAAGACAGTAAATGATTTCAAGACTGTCTTAATGAACTTTAATAAACAGAGTTGAGCCAGCAGGACATGGCATAAGGGATAAATGAGTGACCAGGTCCTTCCGTCAAATTATGGCATGCCTCTAGTGGAATGCAGCTGAGTGAATGGAGCAAGACACCTAAAATGAAATGTAGAAAGAGTTTTGATCTCTGACAAAGGACTGACAAGACCGACTCTAACAACCCCCAAGATACAATGTAGGAAATTAATAATAGATGCTGTGTTTAAAGATGTTGGAACACATCTCTAGCCTAGACCTCTAGATATTTGTGTTAGGTTACAAATGCTCCTTAGGTTGATTGAGGTAAATTTTAAGTTTATCTTCAATTAAATTTCACTTTCATGGCTCAATGATGTCACCTAAATTCCTATTATGCAACTAAATGATAAAAATGAGATCTTTTCATTCGACGAAGGGTAAACTAATGAAGGAAGAGATACAACCAAATAATGCATGAATTAATAAAAATGCCTCAAAACATAACTCTTTATCTTTCCAATGCAAAACATAAAAATGAAATCTAATCTTTCACTTTCACTAACAAATGCAATGCCAAAATGAAACCCTATGAGAAATAAAAATCACTTTTATTTTGCTAAAATGAACTAATCTTTTTGTTCTTTTGCTTTCACATTGATTCAACAATGCAAACTAATGCCTTGAGAAAAGAGATAAATGCAATCCAAAACAACTAAAATGAAATTTTCATTCACTTATGGTTTCGAATGAAAATCATTTCAAAAATACTTAAATGAATAAACCTTTCACTTTTCTTTTCAAAACAAAGAAATCAAAACAATAATTCACTTTCAGTCCTACCAAGGCAAACCACTGTAATCTATGTTTGACAATGGATCAAAAGCAATTTTCAAAGCACCAATATGACTCGATATTAATGAAAATAACTTCACAATCATGAACTGAAAGTAATTCGAAAATGATGTCCTGACTGCATCAAGGATCCTAAATGGAAATGGTTAATCTCAGAGAGACAAGCCAAGCAATGAATGAAGGGTGACCTAGAAACCCTAGAAACCCTAGAAGGGAATCAAGCTTCAAACACACATCAACAAAGCCAAGAGACCATTGCAATTACACAAGGATGAAAATCAAGACAAACACTTTGTAGTTACACTGGAAAATCACTGGCAGAGGTTGAGAACTATTGAAAACAAGAAGAAAACCTAATTTTTCTTTTATCCTCTAGGATCAGCGCGCCTGTTGAAGGAAAAATTGTGATGAAAGGAAGAGCAGCGTGACTCTAATTTGAAAACCAATGCTTTCAGCACTTCTATCATAGAAGAAAATGTGTTGGGCAAGGAAAATAAGGAAAAAATAAAAAATATTCAAGATCGGAACATGTTTAACATTCTCAGGCAAAAATTAGTGACTGCAAATGGCTACAGTAATGCACACAATCCAAGAAATCGACATTTGATAAAACTCATCAGAGAATCTAATCGAAGGAATGGATAGAAAGGGTTATAGCTTCCCCAGCGGAGTCGCCATTTTCTTGTCTATATAAATCTTCTCTGTAGATAGATATGAACCCTCTAGCCCAATGAGTTGGACTAGCAACCTACGTGACAATCTACAAGACACTTTCCTAAATTACAATCGAAATGAGAGAAGAGGAAGATGACCTACCTCGTTCTGATGCTATAACACACTCCTTTGTTGAAGATCTTGAATTGCTCTCTCCTCAGGCTCAACACCACTTCTCATAGTGTTTGAATACCTGCATGAGAGATCAAAGACAACAAATCATACAAGTGAAATAAGCATAATCAAAAGTAATCAACTTAACATATCAAGGAGCATTGAGATAAATGATGCATTAACACAAACATTTATGGAAAACGAACTAATAGTTGTATATATTAATGAAATAAAGGAGGAAACATACAACCAAGACTTGATGTCAATAAGCTCTCCTTGAGTGAATGTCCAAGTCCAAGCTCAAGTTCTCCAAGTACTCCTTCTCCAAGCCAAATGAGTAGCATGTAGGCATTATCTCAGCATAAGGGTGAAAATAATTAGAGACCAACAATTTGGGAATGGGAGAGGATGAATATATAAGAAGGGAGAAGGAGTTAGGGTCTGTTCAAAGATAGAGGAATGCCCTCATGTCAAGGAGGTAACTCATAGGGATAAGATCAAAGGGAAATATTGGGAGAATTCGACCACATCCATACCGAACAACCTCCAGCTTGTCATTTTGGAAGCCTCTAGCTCTTGAAGCTTCTTGTCCTATTTGGGAAAATTTTCCTTTTAGGGATTAGCATGAGTATCCATGTAAAAAGTGTGCTGGTAATGCGAGGCTAGTATAGTGAAACTCACCATCGGCGCTAGTTGTCAGTATCACAGTCGCGTTGGTCCTAAAGTTAGGTTTTTAGAGCTTACGTCTTCAGGGAAGGATCAAGGCGTGTTTCCATTAGTGTTTCAGGGAGGATCTGAACTACATATCAAGATGGGTACACTGCATGATTTCCAAGTTTCAGGCACTTTAGGGTATGACACAGGGAAGTGCAGGAGGCATGAAAAAATACTGTGTAACAAATTGACATGACAATGCTTGTATGTTCATGTTGATGGCGGTATCCATGTCGAGTTGCAGTGTTGTTGAGTGGTGAGTGTGCTCTTGGTGTATCATAGCTTCACCTTTGCATGGCAAGGTGTGTGAAGTCTTCGATGGTCTTGGTGTTCACTTGATGTTGCATGTGCATGTATCTCCTTCGCTGGTACTTAGCATGCTTCATGTTTTCATCTATTCGCAAACAAGTCTTCTAGCATGCTCTCCTTGTTCATCTTGTTCGTCACTGCACCATGTCTCATCCATGTACATGTATCTACAATCACTCATGATGACATGACATGAAATCTAGAAATCTCGTAGTCTACCATGATGCATCATCTTTCATTTTCAGGTGCAGGTGACCGGGAGAGAGGACAAGGCTCTAAAACTAAGCAGAGCACATTTCAGGCCAGGATGCAGGCTTCAGGGCACTATCAAGGAAAATTGTGCAAAGGTCACTAGAAGGCTGAGATGAGTATTCATGAACAACATTGACCATCTACGAGATCTCAATCAGCTGGAGGGAAGAACTGCGCAAGTTTTCTAGGGAGGCAGTGTAGGCAACAGGGAGGACACTAGCAGTGAAAACTGCATAGATTCTCTAGGGAGGCTAGCAGCAGGGTGTTCAGTAGCGAGAGGAAAGTTTAAGAAAAATATGCAGATTTCAAGAGGAGGAGTAGGTTAGATGATAGAGGGATTGGCTAACAGAACTGCAAAAATTTTGGGGATGGTGCAGTGATAGGCAGCGAGTGCCTGTCCTTCATGTCAGTGCAATTTCTTCAATCAGCAGAGGCAAGCATGCTGGCAGCTTCTTTGAAATTGTTTGGAGTGAAGCCTGGGGTCACTACCTAGTTAAACTCTCTGATTAGCCACTGGGAAGCTTGACAGATTTTCTTAGAGGAAGTGCAAATTGAGATAACTTATTGAGCAACTTTTGCATTGTTCTAAGTGACAGTCAGTGAGGTCGATTCCAGGATTGCACAATGTAGATGGCCTGGGAGGTAGCCTCAATCTATGCACAATTTTGCATAGCAGTACATGATCACTGAGGGCTAAGACTTCGTATTGCATCTCAATGGAGGTCCAGTTGTTGGAGGATGGTTTGGTAGATAGAGTTTCATAAAAAATGACTGTGTGTGAGTGAGTTAAATTGTGCATGCATGACCTTGCGAACACATGCTCAACATGACTCAATGATAAGACACCTTGAACCAACAAGACAACATGTTCAGTGTGACTATCCAACAGGTATGAGCGACAAGTGTGACACTTGAGATAGATTTTTGAATGACCGCGACTACACTTGCGCGACATTTCATACAACTTCGTGTGTGAGTGCGACAGATGCTTACATAGTGAACACAACTTGTACACACGAAGATGGACCTTCAACATGGACAGAACATGACCGCAAGCATGGCATCGTGACCAACATGAAAAAATATGTCTAGTGAACGGTCAAGCGAGGAGGGTGTGCAGACTTGACACGAGATCATGGGATGAGCCCGAGTGTTTTCAAACATCAAAGAAAAACCAAGGAAGGCTCGAATTTGGATGCAGGCCAAAATTTTGGAGGGTGTTGCAACTACTACAATAAGATCCAATGGAAAGATCAAGTTCCAATGCCCACAGTAAATGATTCATCTTATCACCTATAGGATCTAGGTCAGAAGAAGTTGAGAAGATAGTAAGAAGCTCTTCTTCATTGATAGGTGGGAGTATGGGATAGGTTGCCACATAAGTAACCTATGGTGAAGGAGATACCACTTGCATACTAGGAATATTTAGGGTAGTTGGATGATTGGCATTCAAATCGGGACCAACGAATGAAATTTGATCAATAGTCACAATTTTTCCATCATATGGGAAATACATCACTTGAAAGAGTGTGGAAACGATAACACTCATATCATAAACATAGTCTCGCCCAAGGAGAAAATTGAAATCCAAGGGGCCTAAGACTACCATAATGTCAACATATATATATTTTCCTTCAAGGTAATAGGAAGTTGAGGAAGGATCCCTAAATTTTGATTGGTTCTTCCATTAAAATCTAACAAATTCTAAGTAATAGACACAAACTAAGGAAGTAAGGAGAACCCAGAGCATGCCAAGAAATCAAGGATAAAATGCTAACAAAAGCTCCATCATCTATAACTATGTGATAGATGTCTTTATCACAAGTCTACTTCACCATGACTTGAAAGGGCATGTAAGAAAGGAGATGTGGCTATTTCAATTGATTCCAATTGAATGGGATGACCTATTTACTTGGATGGGGTTCTGTTACAATGGGAAAAATTCCACCTTGTTTGTTAGAATCATAAGAAACAAGAATAACTTGAGTGGTACGTACCTAACTCTTTAAGGGGAGAGCAAGATCAACTAGAGGTAGAATTGTTTCAACCACTTTCTCAACCAATGGTTGGTTTTAAATGGACTCATGAGATTCACGTTCAAAGAGATAAGGATTGACTGTAATTGGGTCAATCACTTCATCAATTAATGGAGGATTTGCGAAAAGCTTATGGTAGCTAGTTGGATGTCACTGTTGAGAAGCATTAAGGTTTTCCAACACTTTGGATGCTTCATCTATATAAGGGAAAAGGTGAATTGGATGATTCCCTTCACATACCCTATAGGGAAAATTGAATTTTCCCTTTTTCTTTAGAACCTTATTATCACTAGCTGATAGTTTATCACCAGCATGATCTCTAGATACTAACGATAAGGGTTAATGTGAGCCTTTGGAACACACTTCTAATACTTGGGGAATGCTAGAGAAATATCTAAGAAGGTTATCACCCTTACAAAACTTCTAAGGGAATTTAATTTTATGGGGCTTGTGGGAAGGTCTCTTGACATTAGTTGCATCCATATCAATGGTTGCTTGGTTTCCCCATTGCTTATTTTACTTCTTCTTCATTGTCCTTTTCTTCTTGTTTTTAACTTCCTGGTTACTAGCATCAATACTTTCACTAGGCGAGGCAGAAGAAAGGGAGGAAGATAATTTGGGTGAAGAAGGAAAAGAGTTAACTTAAGGATCGACTTGGGGTTGATGTCGTTCAAGTGGAGGACTCGGTTGTGAAGCAGTTTGGACATTCAAAACCAAGGAGGTTGAAAACAACTAAACTAGTAAACCTATGGTAAAACCAGGAAGGGACAACGTAGTACTATAAGGAGCACCAATATTTCCAAAAGAGGGAAAAATACTAGGATTCCCATCAAGAGGGTTTCCTTGACTAGTAGACTCTAGAATTGTTGCCATCAGACTTAACCTAAGGTCCACAGCGGTAACTAGGCATATAAGGATTACCAAGCCACTTTGAAATGAAATATACAATTAACCATGTGTAAGAAATCTCCCTGAATGTTGTGTTCATTGTATCACAATTAACAAGACTCAGTTACCTATGGCAGGTTTGCAACCTAGTGGGGACTTACAAAATATAGTCAGAGGTACATGGAAGTGTAGCCTGTGGTAGTGTTGTCTAATACATAATCGTACGATGGGGGTGTTCCTATATACTTGTTGTACATGGAATGGCATCCTATATACCAAAAGGTACATGGAAGAACATTTTGATATACTTCGATGTACATGGAAAACCAACCATCCCTAGGATGTAATGCTAACAAGTAATGACAACTCCTACATTTAACGACGTCAGAACACATCTTCTAGCCTAGACCATCAAATGTGTTGTTAATGTTCCAAATTCTTCTTACGTTAATTGATAAATTTTAATGTTCATCTTGATTAAGGTTTTAGTTTCAATGCTTGAAATGAACTCACCTGAACTCCTAGAATGCAACTAGCATGAGAAAATGAAGTATTTTCATTCAATGAATATCTAACTAAGGAAGGGAAGAAAGTTTCAATTCAATCAATGTAGAAAAAAATTCCCAAAAAATACCTTCAACGACACTTCAAATTCCACAAATTCAAAGCCCTAATGCATAAGAAAACGATTTTTTTATGTTTATTTTTCTTTCAATTTCAATGCAAAGAAAAATGAAAGTATGATTATATTATTTAATCCAAAAGAATCCATAGAGACTAGATTTGTACTATGAAAAATTCTTTTAAGACATCAACAACCAAGCCAAATCATAATAATCTCTAATTTAAAAGAAAAAAGTCATTTCCTATTGAAGAGCAATCAAACTCAAAACCACACGAGTTTTTGACTTTACAAAGACCTTGGATAGACCAGAGACTTAGGAAGACACTACAAACAAAACATAACTAAGAGCAAGGCAATGAAAATGCAATTGTTTTGCACTTACAGGGTCATCGCAGGTGATGTATCGTAGCTTAAAATGGGTTTATGCCTCTTTGAATATTCATTTGTAGAGTGATAAGAATTTAATTTCAAATCTATGTTGAATCAAAGATAATGCTGAGAGGGAGGTGAATCAATATTATACTATTTTTAATAATATTTAATATATTTTAACTATTTCTTAATAAGCCACACAACAACACCATAAATCAAACAGTACACACATAGATATCGAGACACATATATTTACATGGAAACCCATATGGCAGAAAAACATGGAACAAATACTTATTTATATATGAATGTAGGCACCCACCTATGGTTACATCAATTTATTGGCACCAACCAAAAGGAGACACCCATCCCTAAGATTTATAGACACCAACTTCAAGAAGGCTTTAATCCCCTAAGATTTACAGGAACCAACCTAATGGAGACTTACATCCTCTGATTTACAAACACCAACCTGCATTGTCTATCAAATCCCTTTTTAGTAACATTTTGAGACATAGATCCATAGGAATTTTAGTTTACCTTTCACATATTTCGACTTCTTGACTTCTAATGTGTTCTTTACTGGATCAAATCTCATGCCGCTCGTCATTTGTTCACACTCTCTTCAGTTGTATCTCAAATATACAATATGTTTTGTTCTATTCTCCTCTTTTCTTACTAAGATATCGCATTGAGAAATCTTACTCGCACTCTCTTCTACTTTTAGTTTAGTTTCAATTCAACTGTAACTCAAATCTACATTTAGATGTGCTTTGGTCTTTACCTTTGAATAGCTTACTTAGACATCAAACTTAAGCTCTCTCTCTTTCTCTATTCACATTGATTTTTCTTTTGCTTGGTCCACTAGACAATTATTTTTCTTATAGACTCATTCAATATCACATTTCTCATTCCTTTGTCTTACTATATTTCTCATATACATAGTATGAGCACCTCTTCAAGTGTTTTCCTCTGCTTTCTAGTTTTTATCCCTTCATTTACCATAGGTGTCGAACCATGGCATCACCCAAGGTTTCATGGGTTTAATGGATCACCCTAATTCCAAAAATTCCTTAACTACATAAATCCTTATTCATTTTTTATTTAATCCAAATGGATATTCCACAATATCTCTTCTACTCCTTCTCAAATCTACTTCGGGCATTAGTACTTGGCTAGCTCTCTATTGGCCCAGATCTAGTCTCACTCAAATTTACTCTGCACACATTCTTCACAAATTTCGATGACCTTTCACTTAGATCTAATCTACACACTTTATTCTGAAACTTCACTAACATTTCACTCATATATACTCTTTATCAGTGATCTTTTGGCTCTCTACATAATGCTATACAAATAAATCTATTATTTCGTCCACATCTACATACTTTGTTTATTTATCACCATTCAAACCCCTCAAATCATTTAATAGTGTTCATGTTTATGAATGGAATGGAAGTTATTGAGCACCTTATTCTCAATATCTTACCTTTTCCATGTCTTTAATCCCCTTCAAACCCCTTCCCCATGACCAAACACTTTAATCTTCCCAAGTCTCTTTAGCCATATGTCACCACCTCATGTTTCCATGCCATTTTTCCTTCCACCAAACTTCCACTTCATCCGGACCACCTATCCTACCATGTCATCTCGGGATTTCAGGATATTAGGATGTTAGAGAGTCATGGTGCCTTTGAAAAATCTCAATGAACCAGAGGTCTGATGGGATTCTTACTCCAAGACACTAGCATGTTGACCCTCTATGGACAAGGGAAATAACCAAGGGCTTCCCTCCTTCATTATATGATCTTGAATCCACTCTTCCAATGTTTTCAAAGCGATGTATTGTTTATATAGTATTTCTTACCACAAGACAAAAAAAATTGGCAGTTCCATGTACCATTAGTAGTTATCATTGAAGTAAATAAACCCAACTATTTGATGCCACAAACCCCCCATTTCCTTAGCATTGATATTACTTTCCAAACTACAAGGTCCATTCCCACCTCCTCCTTATTGTCATTCCAAAAATAGTGGAAACATATATGTCTCATCATTATTAGTATTTCTTTTCGAATAGAGTCTAATGAAAACAAATACATTGAAATAGCATGTAACACACTTATAATTAGAACAAATTTCTTTGCTTAAGATATCCAACAATGTGTCCAATAGAATATTTTCACTTTCACTCTATCTAGAATCCCAATCTAATATTGAAGCTAGTAATTGTTGGGCTAGAGGTGAAAGCTAAGGTCAAATTTAAATTAAAATCATCCAAGGTGAAAGGGAGGAGTTTAAGGATCAAAGTGAGATGGATATTAGGAAAGTTATATGTGATTTAGACTTGTTTATCTCCATTCCCATTACAAAATAGAAAATAACCAAAATTCTTGCAAATGTTTTAGTATCACTAACGGTTCCATTACCAAAGAGTAAGAGATCATCAAAAAACATAATGTGGGTTATATGGATCCCCTTAGCCATTTTTAATGCTCAAAGATTTCCTAGGGAGAAATCAGATTTTATTAAGTATTTGAGACTTTTGTAGTGAGAAGAAAGAGGAAATTGGATAGGGGATAACCCTAGCATAGCCCTTGGGAATCTTGGAAAATAGAAGAGGCCAAAACATTTATCAAGTAGTAAAGGATGTAGTTTTGAATAAGGGTTATATCCAACTAATAAAGGGCTAAGTGAATTCAACTTACATGAGGATAAGATAGAGATAAAATTAATTTGTATGGTCAAATTATTTTGATAGGTCAATCTTCATGTTAAATTATCTCTTCTTAAATGGTTTGGTGGAGTACCAAACCTTTTACACTATGCCTATAGCATCTTGAATATCTATACCATGAAAAATCCCATTTTATAATGGCTCAAAATTCAAGTATAATTATAGATAAATCACATAATATCAAAATCATTAATTAATAAATGCAAAGAAAATTATATTAATAATTACATAATCCATAGGAATTGTGAGTGGTGAGAAACTTATATGTGAGATGAAGAAACCAACTTTCCTATGATATTATTATTTCATAACCATTGGACTACTTTGATCTAGTTCATCACAAACATGTGGGGACAACTCTCCACCCAACCACGGGCTCAGTTGCACCATATATTTTTACAATTGGAAACCCCCAAGCCTTCAATCCACTACCTCTAATTGTGATTAATCCTTTCTTCTTAGTAATTCTCTATTTTTTATGGATACATTCCTTCTGTGGAAAGAGGCAATATCCCTAGACCTAGTGTTTGATCCAGAAACAACCATGACAAAACTCCTATGCTTTCCTTAGAGAATTTTTAAATATGGAAGAAATGCATACTTGGGAACTAATGCAATCTCTCTTCTTCACCCTGCTTGCAAGCTTTAGCTCCAACTCCAAATGCTAAAATTAGAACCTACAAAACATCCAAAACAAGAAAGAGAACCAAAACATACAAATTTCATATACAAACAACTCTAAACAAGAAGCCAAGTATTCATTATTTTACACATGCATAAATGAGACATATTATATAGGAAAACAAGGCATTTTTGTATTAATAAAAGTAGGAGAAGATTAAAACCCTTGTAGGTCTTTACCTTGTAGATCTCTCCCAATTATCTTCTCTTTCCTTTGCCATATTATCAAGCCTCCAATCACACCTGAATCACATGGATGAATTATGGACCTACAGGCACAAATCACTAGCATGAGGGCATAATTAAGAGGCTCCAAAAGCCAACCCAATCCTAATAGCAGGTAATGCATTTATAGGACAAATGAAGAGGTTGTAGATCCATTAAACTATGGTAAGGCCCACTTTAGAAGGGGATAAGTGATAAGACCTTATTTGTAGGAATTCAAGGACATTTTTAATAGAGAATCAAAACTTCCACGATAGAATCCTCTAGAAGAGAAGGCTTCAAAATTATATTTATTGTTTTCAACATTTCAAGGGTCGTTGCATTTTTAGTGAAAGCGATAAGAACTAACCAATGCTTTTTTCTTTGATGCAACATGTGCCATCACACTTACTTAACTAGGAAAGTGTGATGATGACCTAAATTAGGGTTTGTAGCCAATATAATGCATAACTTTTTGGAACTTACGGAAAGGACATGCTTTTAGATTTATAGATGATGATTACAAAGTGTGAATAGATTATGATTGATCTGGGTTCAAGGTCATTTAATTGAACGTGACAAAATGACCTGTAACAGATTGCCCCCTAAAGTAAAAAGTCAGAAGCAATGGCTGAGGACTGAAGTGCTTTACCATGTGAAAAGTCTGGATCAAGAAAAAATTGGCCAATATCATCGATTGTCTATTATAGTACATTATCATCATGATATTTTTGTCGAGGTAGGCATACCCATACTCAGCGTATAATCCATTTTACATGTACAATGATCAAAGTCACATCCATTGATGACATATTGTGGATCCATGCTTGGATGACCTTTTGTATGAGCATAGCCATCATACTTTGTAGATCTTGTATGAATCCTAAAACCACACCCCTGATGGATGAAACTAGATATGGGGTCTTTTACGTCATCACTCGATAGTACGAGTCTAACCATGTGAATAGATGTGTTGGATTTGAACATGGTAGACACAAGATGATTATCGATTAATGATGAAAGTTGTTAATAGGTGCGAGAGGAACCACCACTAATGAAAATGTCCCTCAAGGTACTAAGAGCAATCTATGAGGTGTGAATAAATGAGTTGAAGTTGAACACAACAAAAAATCTCTTGGTCGAAGGCCAATGATGAAAAAATGTCACCAAAAGCGAGGAAAGTTGTAATTGAGGTATGCAAGCTCCAAGGCACTAAAAGGAGTTTCTAAGTCACCTTCCTAGATAATGTGTTGATGTCGACGAGAAGTAACTCTTCACAAGAGGGCCTTAGTGTATCGCCCATCAACGACATGAAACAGGTATCAAGATTTGAGACAGAATGTTGATGATTAAGAGTTAGTTCAAGGGTGAAAAACATGAAAGAAGGATTAATGTATTGTAGCAGATGTCAACTAAAGGTGGACTTTCTCTTGAACATATTGGTGACACTTATATGAGGTTAGTAGGATTGACTCAAAGACAAATCATGAAGGATTTCATTAAGGTGTGATCAACATAGAGGTAAATGGATTCCTCAACCTAAAGCAGTCACAGAGGTGAAAGAGTGCCATGTTCAAGAGTGACTCACTGCCAAAATTAAGGTGTGATTCCCTATTTCCCCAATTTCTCGACCATTTCTAGCAAGTACCTCTTTAATTTTACACAATCTTAAAGAGGATAACATTTTCTTGACCTGTAAGTTAATCCTTTATATGAATCCTTCTAATTATTTTTAGTGAACCCTTAGAAGGAATGGTTTTCTCTCGTCATGCTCGATGATTCCTATGTTTTTTAATGGTTTACAAGTCTAATGAAGGTATAACTCAACTTATTTTTCATGTTTAAATAGTTTTAAAAAGAGGCGAGAAAGAAAACTCCAAGAGGTTCATTTTCGTAAATTTAGTCCCTTTGGCCTGAAAAGGCATAAAATAATACCCAGGATAACCTTTTATTCATGTTCAACTAAAGTATTTATTTTTCGTAAATATTCCATCCAATCTAGAAAAGGGCTAAACTTAAACTTGGCAAACATCTTTTCATTTATTTTAATGAGTTTGAAAAGATAAGTGGTCGAAAACAATTTCATATTTCAAGAGTCTGAAAAGAGCTTAAAGAGAACTCCTCCTGGAGGAACGATTTGTATAAAGGCTAGCAACTGGTTCCAGTCATGATGGAACTGCTCAAAACATATAAAGGTGAAGAGGTAGGCTAATAAGACAATTTATGGTAGCAATTCCTCAAGAAAGGGTGAAAACACCAAGTGGGAGAAAATGATCAGCCAAGAAGATGGTTGATGGTGGTATGAGAAAACCAAGGCTCATTGGACAGAAAGAGGATGACAAAAAATGGCAATCATGAGAATAGGTTTCATTTTGTACAAGCTCAAAACAAAGGAAAAACTATGCTTGATAGTGGTTTCAATTTTGTGTAAGCTTGAAACAAAGGGAAAAAAATTGCTTGAAAGTTGTTTCATTTTTACAAAATCTTGAAACAAAGGAAAAGCTATCCTTGAGAGTGGTTTCATTTTTATGGAAACTTGAAACAAAGAAAACTATGCTTGAGATAAGTACAGTGCCTCCATCATAATAGTAGAGGCATGGCCCCCTAGCTTTGTTTCATTCACCAACTCTTCTCATGGACCTAGATAGGTTACTGGTTACTGATAGAAATATGTTCATTGGGAAGGAAGGAAGAGGATTGTGTGATGATGAAATGAAGCTGACAAAGAAAAAGAACTATTTTTGTGGATTGGTTTCATTGTTATGCGAGCTTGAAACAAAGAAAAAAAATATTCTCGAAGTGACTTGTTTCATTTTTTAACAAGATTGACACAGTAAAAGAACTATGCTATAGGTGACCTGCTTTATTTTTCAACGAGATCTACACCAGAAAAGGAACTATGCTCAGGGTGATCATGGTCACGACCTGCATGATTCCATGGATTCCAAAAGGTTCTCATCAGATGGGAGAATGATGCTTTGGAAGGAATCAAAGGATCCAATGGAAATATCAAGCTCCAATGCCCCTAGTAAATGATTCACCATTCTACATGATCTAGGTCAAAAGAAGTTGAGAAAGTAGTAAGAATCTCTTCTTCATTGGTAGGTGTGAGTATGGGATGGGTTGCCACATAATTATCCTATGGTGAAGGAGATACCACTTGCATATTAGGAACATTTAGGGAAGTTGGATTATTGGCAGTCAAATCAGGACCAATGAATGAAAGTTGATCAATAGTCACGATTTTTCCATCATATAGGAAAGACATCACTCAAAAGAGTGTGGACACGATAGCACTCATAGCATAAACATAATCTGACCCAAGGATAAAATTGAAGTCAAAGGGACCTAGGACTACCATAACGTCAATATATATGCTTTTTCCTTCCAAGGTAAGAGGAAGCTAAGGCAAGATCCCTAAAGCTTGATTGGTTCTTTTGTTAAAAGGTAATAGATTCTAATTAACATACACATGCTGAGGAGAATTGAAAACCTTCCAAGTTGTCAAGGATAGAATGCTAACAGAAGATCCCTCATCTATAACAGTGCAATAAATGTCTTTATCACAAGACTTCACCATGAATTGAAAGGGAATGTGAGAAGGGAGATGAGTCTTTGTCAATTGATTCCAATCGAAGGCAGTGACATAATTAATTGGATGGGGTTTGGTGACAATGGGAGAAATTCCCCCTTTTAGTGGAATCAAATGAAAGGTCAAGAAGAAACTGAGCGGTACGTACCTCACTCTTCAAGGGGAGAGTGGGATCAACTGAAGGTAGAATCAAGTCGACCACTTTCTCAACCAATGATTGGTTGGAAATGGACTCATGAGGTTCATGTTCAAAGAGAGAAGGACTGACTGTAATTTGGTCAATCACTTCATCAATTAGTGGAGGATTTGGGGAAATCTTACTGTAGCCAGTTGGAAGTCACTAATAAGAAGCAATAAGGTTTTCCAAAACTTTGCATGCTTTATCTATATCAGGGAAAAGGTGAATTGGATAATTCCCTTCGCATAACCTATAGGGAAACTTAAATTTTCCCTTTTTCCTGGGAACCTTATTATCACTAGTTGACGATTTGTCACCAGCATGATCTCTAGAGACTAATGACAATGGATGATGTGAGCCTTTGGACCATACTTCTAATACTTGTGGAATTCTAGGGAAATATCTAGGAACTTGATCACGCTTATAAATTTTGCAAGGGAATTTAACTTAACGAAGCTTATTGGTAAGTTTCTAAAGATTAGTTTCATTCGTAGAAATGGTTTATTGGTTTCCCCCTTTCTTATTTTTCTTCCTCTTCTTTGTCCTTTTCTTATTCTTTTTATCTTCTTGTTTACTAGTATCAATACTTTCACCAGGTAAGGAAGAAGAAAGGGAGGAATATAAATTAGGTGAAGGAAAAGGGTCAACTTGAGGATTAACTTGAGGTTTTTATTGTCCAGGTGGAGGACTTAGCTGTGAAGCAGTGTGGACATTCAGAACTAAGGAGGTTGAAAACAACTAAACTGGTAAACCTATGGGAAATCTAGGAAGAGACAATGTAGCCATATAAGGAGCACCAATATTTCCAAAACATGGAAAATTAATAGGATTACCATCAAGAGGGTTTCCTTGACGGGTAGACTCTGGAACTGTTGCCATCAAACTTAACCTAAGGTCCACTAAGGAGTAGAAATTAAGTTAATTAAGTGATTTTGGAAAGTAAAAACACAAATAACAATAAACATGTGTAACTAGGCATATAAGGATTACCAATCCACCATGAACTGCAATACATGGTTAACTACATGTAGGGAATCTCCCTAAATGTTGTGTTTAGTGTATCATAGTTAACAAGACTTAGCTATGTATGGTAGGTTTTCAACCTAGTGGGGACTTCTAAAATATACCTAGAGGTACGTGGAAGTGTAGTCTATAGTAGTGTTGTCTAATATGTATCTGTATGATGGGGGTGTTCCTATATACTCATTGTACGTGGAGCATTGTCCTATATACCAAAAGGTACATGGAATAACATGATAATATACTTTGATGTACATGGAAAACCAACCATACCCTAGATGTAACACTAACAAGTAATGACAACTCCTGCGTTTAACGATGTCAGAACATGTCTTCTAGCCTAGACCACTAAATGTGTCATTAATGTTCCAGATTCTCCTTAGGTTAAATAATATACTTAGTGTTGGTCTTAATTACGCTTTTAGTCTCAAGGATCGAACCAAATTCACTTGAACTCCTAGAATGCAACTAGCATGTGAAAATGGACTATTTTCATTCAATGAAGATCTAACTAATGAAGGGAAGAAGGTTTCAATTCAATCAAGTCAGAAACAAATTCCCAAAAAAGACCTTAAAAGACACTTTGAATTCCACAAACTCAAAGCCCTAATGCATAAGAAAATGAAATTTTTACTTTTTATTTTTCTTTCAATTTCAATGCAAAGAAAAATGAAAGTATAATTAGAATATTGAATAAAAAAGAATCCACACAGATTGGAAATTCTCTGAAAAATTATTTTAACATATCAACAACCAATCCAAATCATAAAATCTCTAATTGACAAGAAAAAATGATTTCCTATCAAAGAGAAATCAAACTCAAAACCATACAAATTGTTGACTTTACAAAGACCTTTGACAGACCAGAGGCATGGGAAAACACTACAAACAAAATAGAACTGAGAGAAAGGAAAGGAAAATGTATTTTTTTACACTTACAAGATTAGCGCAGGTGATGCATAGCAACCAGTACAAGTCATTGCATATGAAAAGAGAGAAAATTGCAATGTACTTCACTATCTCAAAACAGAAAGTGCGATGGGGATAATTTTTCTTAAAGCACACAATTCAAACCTTAACCAAGCTTGAAATAAACCATACATAAGTCCAAT
>APFE031218484.1:0-13858 GCA_000404065.3 Pinus taeda
TGTTGCTATTAATTGTTTAGATTATACATTGGCAAGGCCCATATGAGAGAGGCATTTCTCAAGTGAAAAAAAAAATCGGGAATAAGAAGTACTCCATGTTTCCTCCTTAGTATGTTTTTCATTCATTCACATATCCAAGTTGATGAGACTACATGTTGAAAACACTATTTAGAAAGGATAACCTGTGGAAAAATTTATTTTTTCACTAAACTTAGAATCATACTCATGTCACTAGCACATTGCGATATAAACATATCACATTACATGTGTATCACTGTGGCAAAGCCATTCATTGAATTCCAATCCCATGACCAATGCCAATGCTTCCGTACAAAAGTTGATATTGATGGGCATAACTTACCACAATTAAAATGTTTTATGAAGAAAGAACCAATATATAACCTATACTAGAATTATAAATTAAATGGCTTTGAAATGTTTTCTGCCAAAAGAATGAATAGATAAAACCTACTAAAATTATAAACTAAATGGCTTTGAAAGAAAACCAAAAAAATTATAATAATAGCTGTGATGCAAGTTCTCTTGGAATATTGGTATTCTAATAATAGGAATATTCATCCACATCCATTAAAAAATATCTTACCGGACTAACCATATAATATAAAGAAGTATCTTACCGGACTAACCATATTGCAACAGATGCCGTACAGGACATACAGGACAATATAAGAATTCAACTCGACAGCCATTCCCATCCATGTAATGTTCTCCACCCAGGCCTGAAATATCTTCCCGAATTTAAAATAGGCCAACAAATTCGATAGAGGACAACATTATAACTTAAACAGCAAGCCCAGCCATGCAAATTTCGTCTCCTGTATTTATACTTTGCTACCAGTTTGAAAATTTGAATTATTTGGAGCCCGAGCAAAATGTGAGCCCTCCAAAAATTCTCGGAGGCCAAGGCGTAGCCGAGGCCAACGAGGGGGGTTGGAAATAGTTTTCAACCAGCAATTGACGCGCCTCGGTTTAACCTCACTAGCTGCGTCATTGCCCCAAGCGCAAAGATGCCTATTATCATTTGTTCCTCTGCTTTATACTTTTCTTTGTATTTTTTTTTCTGAATTGTGAGATGTGGGAAAATACAATATATTTCAGGTTGATAAACTGAATGTTTGATTATATGGTTGATAAATCTTTTTATGTAATCAGATGGTAGTTATGCAGCATTTTAAAAATTAAGGATATGAGTTGATTGCTAAAAATAGGATTTTGTTCAGTTAATTGAATATGGATATTGAAATATGAAGAAAATGAGGATGATTTTTATGTATTGATATTTTTTAGCTTTTAATTAGTACAAATCAATCAAAGAGGTAAGAAATATTGGGTGAATTAGAATAATTAGGTTAAATTGCATAAGCTTTGGAGAAGATGTTTTTCACTTTCACATGCACTATCACTAATGATCATTTGAATTACCCAAGAAAAACTAATTTCTCACCAATTTTTTAATAAATTCATGTTACTTGTAAACATTCAATGACGAAATGTTGATACCTTAGGTCTGAATTCACATTAAATACCCCTCCAACGAAAATTCATCTAATACCCATGTGATTGTTATATCATTATCCTCTACTTAAATTTAATATAGTACCCTTAACTCTTTTGCAGAAGATGGAGTCCAACCAATTCCAACAACTAGTCCTAAGGCCCCAAAACACCAAACCTACCTAATTTTAAAGCAATCAACTATTTTGTGGAGGATACAGTCTAAGCCACTCAAACTAATCCTAAGGCCACAAAGAAAAAACCCACACCATTTTAAAGAAATCAAACTAATGCTTAGGCCACAAATCAACAAACCCACATCATTTTAAAGAAATCATCTTCTAGTTCATGAATTCTTTGAGGTAAGGCACTCCTAGGCACTCCTAGTCACACTTTCAATTCCCTTCCCTATGTGGATCTTATTCTTTGACATGACCATGATGTAGCCTCAACAATGCCTAAATTAGAAAAGAAAAATATTAGTTTGATTTATTAGGTGGCTATATAAACATTCAAAAGCTTTTAGAAAGAAAAATTCTTGAAACTCAAGGTAAGAACATCCAAAATTAGCCCTTCTAATGAGTTATTAGTAATTTCACAAATAAAACATTGTTACAGGTTGGGGCAAAAATGCTTCAATTATGAAGTGCACAAACAAAACTTATTCCAAGTTAATGAGTTATATCGAGTTTCATAATGTATGAAAAGTAAACAGAATCCTATAGAAATGCCATTAAAGAAAAATAGTAAATTAAATAGGCATATTTCTATCCCCACCAAAATAAATTAATCTATTACAAAAGGTGAAAAAATAAATTTATTCAAGGAGAAATGAACTTTGTAATGATCTACAAAAAAAAGATTATCCAACAACTAATTAGCATGGCGCACAAATAGAACTCAATTTTACTGAACATAATGCACAAATAATTATAGTTCATTGACATTGGACCAAGCTCTTCTTTAGGATAAGCATAATGCAAAAATAGCTAGTGATATGTTACAATTCTGCAAAAAAAGTTCCCATTGCATTACTAAATAATTGTACATGTATAGAAAAACAAATAAAAGAAATGTTATGGACAAGAGTAATTATCTTATGTATTATAGAGTGTAAATGTTAAACCTTACATAGGCCCTTCATAAAAATACCAAATATTCCAGCTCCTAATATATTATGATATCACCTAAATTGCTCAAATGTGAATAAAAAAATAACTCAAGGGTCATTTAATGAAGAGAAATAAGTTAAGAACACTCTTGAAGAAAACAACATGCCAAGAATATTTGATTATTGTGATTTAAACTTAGACTACATCATGAATACTAGTCAACTCAATCCCTTTGTGTATCAAAGTTTTCTAATGATAATAGGGTCCCTAAGAAGGGTTTATTATTGAAACTATGAGAGGTAGCAATTGTTTATTAACTAGTGAGTAAACATTAGATGAACTACAATTCTATAGTCTTTTATATATCAATCCTAGAAAAAATAGGAATTCAGGGAGAAATGTCTAATAGTTTAAAATAAAAACACATTGAGATTAAGAGTGTTGCAAGACATACAAGGTACTTTTTACAATTGAAGTTCTACACATGCTGTAATTGTTCGAACAAAATTGTTGTAGACTAACATCAAGCCTCATCCTTTTCTCAAACATGCCATTTAGTTGGACTTGGATACAGTCTAAGTCCAACTTTTATAACATGAAAATCCTTACTACAATAAGTAATTATTATAATTTGGTATCTTAGGCTGTACTTTAAGAAAACAAGAATTAAAAGTTGATGACATTAAAAGACTTTTTCGTCCATGTAAGATAAGCATATCTGAGTTATGCACCCAACCAGCTCAAATTATAAAAATGGGCATATGAAGAGTCTTAGTCTAAGAGGTGATTAAATTTCTCTCATCATTTTAGATACCATAATGTTGTGAAAGGCATGGCTAAACATGACTTAGAAACAAATATGATGGTCTCATTACCATAACCAAAATTAATTTTCTCTCAGTTGCAACAACTCTCCATATGAAGGAATATTTTTGAAAGATATACCTTTTAGAGGAACAAAAAAGAGGAAAGTAATGAACCAATGGAAAAATAGAATAACATGTAGATGACATTGTGGCAACCATAAGTGGAGTTGACAATTCCTACCCTTATAAATCTCATCAATAACCTATAAGTGAAATAGAGACACTTATTTTGAATATAATATTTTTAACTTAGGAAGCTATAGAGTGGACAAAAGATCATACCAAATAGAATTCCTTCCTAAATAATGGCTTTGGAAAAGCTTATAATCCGATTGAATAAACATTTATTCTCAACATGTTTTGATGCAGGAGCATCCAGCCCACTGTGACGAGGCAGAAAGGACTCGAACCAGGTTCACAAGCGAGAGTCTATTGAAGTGTCAAATTCTATTGAGAATAATTTTTCTTTTATTTTATTTTACAAATCAGCAAAAGCTAGGTGTCTTTTTATTTTTCAGTTTAGGATTACTGTAGTTCGGTTGTTAATTAAAAGGTAGCTTAAGAAATTAGAAAAATAACCATCAACTGTTCCTACAAGTCTTGGAATGCCAGATGCCTGTAGTGATGGAAAGAAATAGAAGTTATGTAACTATTTTTGTAACAGTTAAACCAACTGCAAGCATCAACTGCAAACAGAGGGCTATAAAGCCAAAAGACATGTAACAGAGAAGGGTTCAGTTCAGAAAGGAAGAAGTTGAGTGAATTTATTAATCGAAACTATCAAGCATTCAAAACCAGAGAAGTATTGTCCATCGAAATTGCCTACATAATTATTTGTTGATTTTCATTCATATTTTCATCACTTAACAGACCACTGTATCATTATAAATTAGTATACTGTCATGGCTACTGTACAAGTATAATTCACAGTTAAATTTAAGTCAAGCAGATAGAATCTTAAACAAATTTCGAGTCATAAGACAACGAGTCGCGCTTACGTTCAAGCGCACAACAACATAAACTAAGGACAAGCGAATACGTTCAAGTGCACAACACATAAACTAAGGACAAGGGAATACGTTCAACGCACGACAACGTAACCGAAAGAAAATCGAAGGTGCCACGCGTAACAAATACCATACATTTTTTTCATCAAAACAAATTTCATTTAAATTGTCCAGAATAGCAATCTACAGCAAAAGCGGGTAGGGCCGAGTTCCATTACATAGACAGAGACCAGTCTAATCATGGTGGATGTAAATACCATCGAAATTACAACAACCCAGGTCAAATACAAAACCCTGAGTTAGGGTTTGTGACCGACCAGCAACACGGTCACGCTGGAGCCATATCTTTACACACAAAACCGAACTAGAACGACAATGGCAAACAAATAACAATACAGTGACCAGACACCAGACTAGCGGACGGGACATCCTCCAAGCAGAAACCAGCATTCACAAACAGAACAAGTTAGAGGCCTACCCAGAATATACACAACCGAATACCACCGAGTACAGGCGAATACGCCGCCCAGGTCACCCGTGAGGACATGCAAAGAACCGGAAGGAAGATTAGGGCGTGTTACAGAGAAAATACAGAGGAACGAAACCCTATAGAAGCAACATTAATTTGATAAACAAAACCCTTACCCGAAGGACGCGAAGAGAAGCCGTATCTGGAGCAGAGAATGCCACTGAGCGACTCGAGAGAAATAGTTTACGTGTGTTAAAACAGAAGGTGTTTCCCGAAGAACCCTGTGCTTGCAGCGAGAGTCAAAGCTGCATCATAAGAAGGCTAACGAACCCAGATAATTACCAGCAATCGAACTTGGAATGGAAACTCAGAAAACTAGTAGCATACACAGAGACCGCACGATGAAAGCCACATGACAGATAACAGGAAGATTGAATTCAAGCCACAGTCGAAATAGGACCAACCGAAGTTACAGTGATAACCACAAGCAAGCCAAACAACCAGTTATTCTACCGAATACATAACCAACAGAGTAACAGTGTGACTTACCGAGGATTGAGCACAAAACCAGGCAAGTAACCTCCATAGCCAGACATCATTTTTCTCGAACAGGCGAACAGGATAACCAAACACGCAGCGAAGGTCTCAACGAGTACCCAGAACCAGTTCAAGCACATTATAATGCCCACGAATTTCATTACAGAGCCAAAGGAACCATAGCACAGCGCACCCATCGTTTTCCCAACTCAGAGCTCACAAACCCTCGGAGCAACAGAACAATAACCGAAGAAAGGTCGAGAAGGCGCGTTAAACATTAGGGTTGAGTAGTATGCCGAGGCACAGTACTACCATTGAAGTCTGCATTTAATATCCAGCTACCACCAACCTACCAAACTGCGGGAGAACACCATCCAACCGCCACGTAAAGAATCCAACACATAGCATAAAGCGCAAAAGCATTGCCAAGTGGGCTGGGTCCCATCAGAGTGGTATCACAGCTGTTTGAGTTGAAGCGATTTGGGAGAAATGGATATAGGTAGACGAGGACGAGGCCGAGGTGCTCGTAGAATGGCAAATGAGGCGTTAAGAGAAGAACTCAGAGTTCTTACTGCTCGATTGGAAGCAGTAGAGGCAGGGAGGAGAAGAGATCCAGAGTTAGGTGATGTGAGCGAAGAAGAAGTGGAAGTAGCAGCAGATGGGCCTGAAGGTGACTCACCAGAAGTGAAGTTATTGAAGTCTGTATTATTGTCAAATAGGAGACCAAAACCAGAATTACCAACCTACGATGGCAGTTTATCGATCGACGTTGTATTAGATTGGATTAGCAAGATGGACAAGTATTTTGAATGCGAGGAAGTTAGTGAAGACCGTAGGGTCAAGTTTGCAGCAACAAAGCTGAAGGGACACACAACCTTATGGTGGGACAGTGTCCAGAACGAGAGAAAGAGGTTGAACAAACCTTCGATAAAGACTTGGACGAGGATGGTAGCTAAATTCAAGGGCAGATTTCTGCCATGAGATTACCAAATCGCGTTACATAGGCAGGTTCAGAATTTGAGACAGAGGGGACTGACTGTGAAAGAGTATACAAAGGAATTTTATCGAGTAAATTTTAGAGCAGGATACACAAAGGATACAGCAGAAAGGACAGCCAGATATGTAAATGGGCTGAGGATGGAGATTTTGGATGAAATAAGCATTTTGTCTCCCAAAAATACAGAGGAGGCATACCAGAGCGCGATCAAAGCAGAGGGGAAACTTAACCGAAGACAGAATGCCCGGAGAGGACGAGGGTCTACCAGAGGGTCTTCCAACAACAGCGAGGAAGCCAGCAGTTCAAGGACTTCGGGAATAGCAGAAAAAGGAGATGGGACGAGAGGTGGCAGATCGTTTCAGTGCGGCAGAGGAAATGGCCGTGGAAGGGGAACAGGTTACCAGTGCTACAGATGCCACAAGTGGGGGCACCGCTCCTTTGAGTGCCGAGAGACAGATTCAACTGGACAGCGAGGCGCATATTTGGCGCAATCGGAGGAAGCAGCAGCACATCCTCAAGAGGTAGAAAATGCCCCAGAAACAGGAGAAGCTTTAGTGCTACATAAGGTGTTGTTGAAGCCAGTTGATGAGAGTATTGAGCAGACGCAGCGGAAAGATCTGTTCAGGACAGTTTGTAAATCGCAAGGTAAATGCTGTAAAATTATAATTGACAGCGGAAGTACTGACAATTTGGTGTCAACCGAGATGGTCGAGAAGTTAGGACTGAAGCATCTGAAACACCCCAATCCATATCGAGTTTCATGGCTACAGAAGGGGCACCAGTTACTGGTAGATGAGCAGAGTGAAGTTGAATTTCAGATACGACGTTATAAGGATAAAATCATTTGTGACATTATGCCAATGGACGTATGCCACATCCTGTTAGGCAGACCTTGGCAATATGACAGAAAAGTGACCCATGATGGGGTGTTGAACTGTTATAAGTTCGAAAAAGATGGGGTTAGGCATACCCTTGTGCCTATCAGGGAAGAGAAGGAGGGAGCTGAAGTAAATGAAACTAAGGTGTTGCTAATGAGCGGAAAACAATTTTTAAAGCAAGTTGAAAACAGCGAGATGAATTATGCCGTAGTCAGAAAGACAAGGACAGTTCTGTTGCACACAAAAATAAAATATTTGCCTATAGAAATACAGCAAATGTTGGAAGAGTTTACGGATATAGTAGTGGACGACTTGCCGGATAAGTTACCTCCCAAGCGGAGTATTAGTCACGATATTGACTTCATACCAGGAGCGAGCTTACCAAATAAGGCAGCTTATCGAATGAGCCCCAAGGATAATGAAGAAATCAGAAAACAGGTGCAGGAGCTATTGGACAAAGGATTGATCACGGAGAGTTTGAGCCCATGTGCTGTACCAACAGTTCTCGCCCCCAAAAAGGGAGGAGAATGGCAGATGTGCACTGATTCCAGGGCCATCAATAAAATCACCATACGGTACTGATTTCCGTTACCGCGTATGGATGATATGAGGGACTGTCTGAGCGGGGCAGCTTACTTTTCTAGGATAGATTTAAAAAGCAGATATCACCAGATTCGGATACGTGAGGGAGATGAGTGGAAGATAGCTTTTAAAACCAATGAAGGCTTATATGAATGGTAGGTCATGCCGTTCGAGTTGAGCAATGCGCCCAACACCTTCATGATACTCATGAATGAGATGCTAAATGAATATATTGGGAAGTTCGTAATTGTTTATTTGGATGACATTCTTATTTTTAGTAAGACATGAGAAGAACACTTCCGGCATGTGCGTAAAGTGTTGGAGAAGCTACAACAGAATAAGTTATTGATAAATTTGAAGAAATGTACGTTTTTGCATAGAGAGTTAATTTATCTGGGATTTGTGATAGCAGAGAACGAATTGAAGATGGAGCCGGAGAAGGTGACAATAATCATAAATTGGCCGTCACCGAAAAACTTGTTTGAGGTACGTAGTTTCCACGGATTAGCAAGTTTTTACAGGAAGTTTATTAAAAATTTCAGCGGAATTTGTGCTCCTATGTTGGAGACCATCAAAAAGGCGAGCCAACCTTTTCGATGGACAGAAGCAGCAGAAAAGAGCTTTCAGCTATTGAAAAAGAAAATAACAGAAAGACCGATTCTCAGGCTACCAGATTTTCAAAATTTATTTCAGGTACGTTGTGATGCTAGTGGAAAAACAATCGGGGCTGTACTCAGTCAGGAGGACAGACCGGTGGCATTTTTCAGTGAAAAACTGAATGAGAGTATGCATAAGTACTCCTCGTATGACAAGGAATTCTACGCAGTGGTATAGGCGCTAAGGCACTGGAGCCATTATTTGTTGGGCAACGAGTTCGTGTTGTTTCAGATAATTCTGCATTACAATATGTAATGCAGCAACACAAACTTAATCATAAACATGCCAAATGGGTGGAGTACTTACATAGTTTTAATTTTGTACTGAAACATATCAGCGGGCAAGCGAATAAGGTAGCCGACGCATTGAGCAGAAAATCTTTACTATTGCAGGAAAGCACTGTGCAGGTTTTGAGCTTTGAACATTTCCGAGATCTTTATAAGATAGACTCAGATTTCAGAGAAGCCTATGAGGCGTGCCAAAACCCTTTGATAAGGGGAAATAGTCCTTGGCTGGACTATAACATACAGGAAAAATTGCTTTTTAAGGGAGGACAATTGTGTATCCCCAGCTGTTTTATGAGGGAGAATATCATTCGTGAAAAACACAGTGGGGGATTGGCTGGACACTTTGGTATTGACAAGACCTTGGAACAACTTAGTCACTTTTATTTTTGGCCAAGAATGCGACGCGACGTACAACGTTTTGTGGTTAAGTGTAAGGTGTGTCAACTAGCGAAGGGACATACCCAGAACACAGGATTATATACGCCATTGCCTATTCCACGCAGACTTTGGCATTCAGTGAGTTTAGATTTTGTGTTGGGACTGCCAAAAACACAGAAAGGATATGATTCGGTGATGGTAGTGGTGGATCGTTTCTCAAAAATGGCACATTTTGTACCTTGTCGGAAAACTAGTGATGCCACTTACGTGGCCCACTTGTTTTTTAATGAGATTGTCAGATTACATGGGTTACCAACAACCATTCTATCAGACAGAGACGTGAAGTTCACGGGACACTTTTGGCGTACCTTATGGGAAAAGATGAACACCCAATTAAGCTACAGTTCTGCTTATCACCCGCAAACCAACGGGCAAACAGAAGTTGTGAACAGAAGTCTAGGAAATCTGTTACGCAGCTTAGTCAGGGAGAATTCTAAGATGTGGGACCGAGTGCTAGTGCAACGAGAGTTTGCTTACAACGATTCGCCGAATCGTAGGACGGGTCTGAGTTCCTTCCAGATTCTTTATGGCATGCACCCTCGTGGACTGCATGAGCTTCAGGATCTTTGTTTACAAGAATGACAAAGTGCAGATGGAGAAGATTTTGCAAATGCAATGAGGGACTTACACGAACAAGTGAAGGAAAAATTACAGAACAACAACTCGAAGTATACGGAACATGCAGATTTGAGGAGAAGAGAAGTTCATTTTGAGGTAGGGGATGAAGTTCTGGTACACTTGCATAAGGAGCGGTTCCCTAAAGGTACGTACAAAAAACTGAAGTACAAGAAGATAGGGCCTTGTAAGATCTTGTGAAAGTTTTCAGTGAATGCCTACGAAATATAACTACAAACTGGAGTAGGCATATCACCTATTTTCAATGTGGCAGATCTGTTTTCGTATACAGGCGATCTGTTGGAAGAAAAGAAGGATGAACTCAGACAATCCACGTGGAACACCCAGGAAGACAAAGGAAGTTGGAAAAGACAAATTCCTTATGTCCAACCTCCTGAGATCGAAGGCATACTTGAAACTTAGGTAGTTAGGCGTACTCGGCGGAAAAATTATTTTTAGTACCTGGTCAAGTGGAAGAACCGTCCGATTGAGGACAGCTCATGGCTTGACGCCAGGCAGATTGAACGAACAGGGACATCGGTGGAAGAGCTCATGAACCGAAGTCATGATCTTTTCTCACCCCGGGAGCCTCATGCAGGAGCATCCAGCTCACTGTGACGAGGCAGAAAGGACTCCAACCAGGTTCACAAGCGAGAGTCTATTGAATTGTCAAATTCTATTAAGAATAATTTTTCTTTTATTTTATTTTACAAATCAGCAAAAGCTAGGTGTCTTTTTATTTTACAGTTTAGGATTACTGTAGTTCGGTTGTTAATTAAAAGGTAGTTTAAGAAATTAGAAAAATAACCATCAACTGTTCCTACAAGTCTTGGAATGCGAGATGACTGTAGTGATGGAAAGAAATAGAAGTTATGTAACTATTTTTGTAACAGTTGAACCAACTGCAAGCATCAACTGCAAACAGAGGGCTATAAAGCCAAAAGACATGTAACAGATAAGGGTTCAGTTCAGAAAGGAAGAAGTTGAGTGAATTTATTAATAGAAACTATCAAGCATTCAAAACCAGAGAAGTATTGTCCATCGAAATTGCCTACATAATTATTTGTTGATTTTCATTCATATTTTCATCACTTAACAGACCACTGTATCATTATAAATTAGTATACTATCATGGCTACTATACAAGTATATTTCACAGTTAAATTTAAGTCAAGCAGATAGAATCTTAAACAAATTCTGAGTCATAAGACAACGAGTCACGCTTACGTTCAAGCGCACAGCAACATAAACTAAGGACAAGCGAATACTTTCAAGTGCACAACAACATAAACTAAGGACAAGCGAATTCGTTCAAGCGCACAGCAACATAAACTAAGGACAAGCGAATACATTCAACGCACAACAACGTAACCGAAAGACAAGCGAAGGTGCCACAGGTAACAAATACCATACATTTTTTTCATCAAAACAAATTTCATTTAAATTGTCCACAATAGCAATCTACAGCAAGAGCCGGTAGGGCCGAGTTCCATTACATAGACAGAGACCAGTCTAGTCATGGTGGATGCAAATACCATCGAAATTACAACAACCCAAGTCAAATACAAAACCCTGAGTTAGGGTTTGTGACCAACCAGCAACAGGGTCATGCTAGAGCCATATCTTTACACACAAAACCGAACTAGAACGACAATGGCAAACAAATAACAATACAATGACCAGACACTAGACTCGCGGATGGGACATCCTCCAAGCAGAAACTAGCATTCACAAACAGAACAAGCTACATGCCTACCCAGAATATACGCAACCGAATACCACCGAGTACAGGGGAATACGCCGCCCAGGTCACCCGTGAGGACCTGCAAGGAACCAGATGGAAGATTAGGGTGTGTTACAGAGAAAATACAAAGGAACGAAACCCTGTAGAAGCAACATTAATTTGATAAATGAAACCCTTACCCGAAGGACGCGAAGAGAAGCCGTATCTGGAGCAGAGAACGCCACTGAGCGACTGGAGAGAAAAGGGGCAAGTGGGTTAGAACCAGAACGAGGAGCATATAAAATTGAAGCAAGGAGAAATAGTTTACCTGTGTTAAAACTGAAGGTGTTTCCTGAAGAACCCTGTGCTTGCATCCAGAGTCAAAGACGCATCATAAGAAGGCGAACGAATCGAGATAATTACCAGCAATCGAACCTCGAAAGAAAACTCAGAAAACGAGTAGCATACACAGAGATCGCATGATGAAAGCAACATGACAGAGAACAAGAAGATGCAATTCAAGCCACAGTCGAAATACGACCAAACGACGTTACAGTGATAACCACAAGCAAGCCAAACAACCAGTTATTCTACTGAAGACATAACCAACAGAGTAACAGTGTGACTTACCGAGGATTGAGCACAAAACCAGGTAAGTAACCTCCATAGCCAGACAACATTGTTTTCGAACAGGCGAACAGGATAACCAAACATGCAACGAAGGTCTCAACCAGTACCCAGAACGAGTTCAAGCACAATACAATGCCCACAAATTTCATTACAGAGCCGAAGGAACCATAGCACAGCGCACCCATCGTTTTCCCAACTCAGAGCTCACAAACCCTCGGAGCAACAGAACAATAATCGAAGAAAGGTCGAGAAGGCGCGTTAAACATTAGGGTTGAGTAGTATACCAAGGCAGGGTACTACCATTGAAGTCTGCATTTAATATCCAACTACCACCAACCTACCAAACCGCGGGAGAACACCATCCAACCGCCACGTAAACAATCCAACACATAGCATAAAGCGCAAAAGCATTGCCAGGTGGGCTGGGTCCCATCATGTTTACACTGTTTATAGACATGGTTAAATTTGTTACTTTTATTTTTATCACCATTATGCACCCAAACACCTCAAATTATAAAAGTGGGTGTATGAAGAGTCTTCCACTCAGAGATGGTTAAATCTCTCTTTTCATTTTAGATACCATAATGTTGTGAAAGTGATTGTCAAATTTGACTTAGAAACAAATACGAAGCTCTCATTACCATAGCCAAAATTAATTTTCTCTTGGTTCCTCTAATTTATAATCTTCTTTGTATTTATTTTTCTGAATTGTGAGATGTGGGAAAATACAATATATTTGAAGTTGATACTGAAATGTTCTGGATGATTATGAATGTTTTAGAGGAAGATGAATAATAATGGTTTTTTAATGATCATGTGAATAATAATTAATAATAATATGAAAATTTTATTGTGTCTCTATTTTATGTGAATTAGATGGTAGTTATCAGTATTAAATAAGGTACGATGAGTGTTAAAGAACCAATTTTGTTGAGATTAATATATATGATATTGAAATATAAAAAAATGAGGAGATTTTTATGATATTGAGACTTTTTAAAGTGGTTAAAGTAGTACAATTCAATCAAAAGTTAAGAAATATTGTGCCCAAATTGGAAAAAGTAAGGTTAAAGTGCACAAACTCGGAGAAGATGTTTTTCACTTTCAGCATGCACTATCCTAATCGGCATTTGAGGTTGCGCCAATATTAAAAGGACAAACAAATTCATGTTACTTGTAACATCAATGACAAAAAAGTTGAGTACATAGGTAAGCAATTGACATTAAATACCCCATCCAACTAAAAATACCATCCCTAGAATATAAGAAATCAATCTACCCTAACCATGGCTATTTATTTATTTCATATATTAAAAATAATCAAAATACTCAAGATTGAAACTATAAGGGCTTGCAATTGTTTATTATCTAGTGAGTAAATATAAGATAAACTACAATTCTATAATATTTTATATATCAATCCTAAAAAAATAGGAATTCATGAAAAATGTTTAGTAGTTTAAGACAAAAACACATTGAGATTTAGAGTGTTACATCACATACTAAGTACTTTGTTTCAATTCAATTTCTATATATGGTGTAATT
>APFE031218486.1:0-22137 GCA_000404065.3 Pinus taeda
ACTCTCGGTCATTGTTAATCTCTTGCTCCAATGGAGTGAGCTCAATCCTCCTATGTTGGGTAGCTTGGCGATTCTCACGGATGTTTTGCAGCTCCATGATCTCATGCTGGTCCTCGAGCTATTTGTTCCTCTACTCCAAATACTTGATAATCCACTTAGCCCTCTCCAAATTGAGTGACAAGTCTTGGATCTCCGTTTACTGCTCCTGGATGGTCCTCCTAAGTTTGGCACTCTCCACATCTGTATCATCATCATGAATGAGGATGAAGTCAGCCTCTCATTCACCTTATGGCCCCTCATCATGCATAGGCTTTTTGCCCCTATCCTATACCTGTGTTTTTGATGTCAGAAGTGAGGCCCCTTCCACCCCGGGTGGAGATAACACTCGCTTTGCTGCTGCAAACAAATGTCTACTACCTCTTTGATATGTGATGAATACCGGAATAGTAGCGGTCTGACTGATGTTTGAAACATGTTATTCGAAGAATGAAGTATTTTCAATTTGGAGGAAGATTTCATTGAAATTCAGGCTTTTTATCCCTGAGCGGCGCTCCTCCCATGCGCACCGTGCTAGTGTAAATTTACACTAGAAAATTTCTCCCAGTACGTCGCGCTCCCTCTGTGCGCCGCACCGTTTTGCAGGAGCCTTTTGGAGGCCTTCCCAGTGTCCAAATTGGGTGCAGGATAGCTTTTTGGAAAAATATTTGAGTCTACCTTCGAACCAAAGTATAATTTTGCATTTTTGAGTTCATTTGCCCTATCAAAAATCAAATCTCCCAAGACTGGTCAATATGTGCCAAATGAGGCTGCCTCAAGGCAGAGTGCTGTTGCAGTCAACGTTTGGAGGTGTTCCTCAACTCCAAATTGAGCTCATGATAACTCATTGGAAAGCCCTTTGTGTCTAGTTATCATTTTAATCATCAATAAAGCCACTTGTCTAACCTAGATAGGAGAAAACGTGATTTTCCCAAGGCCACTTTAGAGGTGCATCAATTCTCCTGAGGGAATTGTATTTTTAACATTTCTCTAAACCCACAACACCTGTATAAAAAGTGAAGGATTTTTTTCTTCCTTGGCCTATTTTGGACAAAAACCTCTGTCATGTTTCCAAAATTCATCCTTTTGTTTGCTCAGAAACATCATTTGAGTGAATTATTGAGCCTTCCTCTAGCTTGCAAGTATTATTGAAGCACTTTGAGAACAACAATTTGCGAACCCTAGACCTAATGACTGAAATGAGTCTTGTCCATTAAAAAATCAAACATTGACTGTCATGGATTTTAATAAATTTGATGAAACGACCTAAGCCAATAGGTACAAGACATGATGGGAATGAACTGATGAGACCCTTCCGTTAGATTATGGCATGCCTCTAGCGGAATGCAGCTAAGTGGATAGAGCGAGACACCTAAAAATGAAATGCAGAAAGAGTTTTGATCTCTGTCGGAGGACTGCCAAGACCAACTCTAACAAACTTAAAATGTGATCTGAACATAAACCCTTAAGCGCATAATAATAGGTTGATTTAAGCATTAATAGGATAGGTCACTCATTGAATTAACAATTGGATTGTCATAGATTTTTATCATTATCTACTCTAGTAACGAATTATTATGGCATCAATAGTTTAATAAGATGAGAGGTGATTACCATAGGGTTGTTTGATTTATTTCAAAGAATTTTCATTATAGAATGCTTGTTGAAAGTGATTGAGTGATTTTTCATATAGAGCCTGGTACCAACATGCAAAGTTTGATTAGGGTTTGGTGTGAATAGAAGTTCATTTTACTAGGAATACTCAGTGAAGTGCAAACTTGAATATTGGGATTTATGAAGATTTTAGGTAAAATTTGATTGTTGGGTTTGCTCATTAGACGGCAAGATTTGTGAGTATTTCTTTCATAAATCATTAATAAGGAAATGATTAAACTCTAACATAGCCTGAACAGAGGGAGCACAAGGCAATTTGTGCTTACAAACTTTGGGTTGACAATTAATCTTAAGGGATTTAATCTGAAAAATTAAACTCTCAACAAGAGGGGCATGTTAGGTCCCTATAATACTAGTGATTCCCCCATTATTATTGTCATTGTAGCCCTTATTGTTATTGTTGTGCCCCTATTTTCTCCATATTGTTATTATTGTGACCCATAGAAGCCCACTATTGTTATTTTTGTACCCTTATATTATTATTGTTATGTCGCTTTGATTATATTGTGACCCCTTGGACTCCTATATATAGAAAGGAGGTTTTGTCATTTTTATCATCCAAGAATTATTCACTTGTGTAATGTAAAGGAGGTTTCCCCCTCTAAGAGGCTGATTTCTAAGTCATTGATCTATCTTTTCTATCTTTTTGTGAGCTGGTTTCATAACATATTAATCTATGATTGAGAAAGGAAAAGGAGAAGGATTACCTCAGTCCTTGGTGTAGCCCTGTTGGAGAACTCAAAGTGGAAGACCCCTCCACCAACTCCTAGATCATAACCTACACATAGAAAAGATAAAGTGTAATCCTGCAACATATAAACCTTGATAATCAAAACATCAATATATGATAATATAAGCTAGCATGCATCTAAGCTACTTATTAATCACGGAATCGAATCAACTTGTACATAAATACAATATCAACACCATCAAGTAGAAAACATAGAAACATATATATATATTATTAGATATAAGAAGAATGATTACAACCATATTGGTTGGATCAAGCTTCCTCTAGTCCTTCATCTTCACTCTCTCTCTCACTCTCTCTCAACTTCTTGGCAGTATAACAATACTAAAGCTCTTACAAACTTTCAAAAACATTTGACCTCTTCTACAATGACTAAGCCTCCAATATATAGATGGAGAGAGGCTCATCCTTTCCAATTCTTTTATGAGTTCCATTGAGGCAAAATCTTGGATGTTGCCTCATTTTATTGCTCTTTTCCTTCCCGTGAGACTTCATTAGGAATAGAAATGTCCTTAGATAGGCTTGAGGTGGACGTTTCCTACTTTTCGAGCTAACACTTGAGTGAAGAGTTGAGTGTAGTCATTTAACTCGTGCTTTGACCTCTGGAATCTCATAAATATCTTGTAACACTACCCTTTAGGAAAAATAGATCATTAACCTGTTGGGTATGTCGAATGGGTGTGGAGCATGATTATTCAGAGGTCTTTGTTTCAGCCGGATGTATACTCCAAGAAATTTGTACACCCCTCCACGCAGGGGGGTGCGGGGGGGACTTGCCCCCCCCCCCCCCCCGCGGGGTCCGGGGGCCGAAGACCCAACGAGGGCTCGGGGCCAGCAGTACCCAGCGAGGGCTCGGGGCAGCGCCCCTAAAGCTAAAAATAGATATAATTTGCCTGAAAGAATTATAGTAATTTCTAGTCAATCTGGACGTTCTTAGGCGCATGACCTGACGGTAGAACTTATGTTTAGTTTAGGGTTTTTTGCCCTAGAAGGCAACCCCTCTCTTTGTATGAGGGCATTGTATTTGAGGCTGTGAAATAGATGTGTATTCTGTGTGTGAGCGAAAAACAGAGAGGTGAGACTGTGAGAGAAAATAGAGGATATTACAGTGGATTTTCTGTAGGTTTTGTCTATTCATATTGCTGGATAATAGAAAGGAAGGACTGGCTGTTCAGGGTGGACGTAGCCCAAACTGGGTGAACCACGTATATCTATGTCTCTCTTGTTTTATGTGTTTTTTGTGTTTATATTTCTATAATATTTTATGTGTTCCATTGCTCTATAATATATAATTTTCTAACATAACCTAGGGACTAACACTTTTGGCTGAGAGCTGGAAAGCATTATTACTCTCCTTGTTTGTTTCCTGGGTGCGTTACCCTGGAAAATAGATTTGTAATTTACGTCTTGCCTTCAACCAATGTGTCTTTCTCCTTTCAGCTGATGAGGAGGTCATTTTCCTGTATAATAGTTATCAATATGGAGACTTCCATGTGATCTTTATCTTCATTCTCCTTTCATGAGTTAGCGTCCCTTCATCTTCTTACTTGATTATCTCTTCATGGTTCTAGATTCACAATTTTCTTCCTGTATGATCTCCTTTGCATCTTTCTTGAACATCATCCTTTCATATCAAGATACAATACCTGTAGATGGAATTCATTCATGACAATATGACATCAATCTTTAAATCTCCTAACTAGTCTATATGATTCTTAGGCAATTCATTGATTGATCTGGAACAAGGTACTGGACCGAGGAGGGGGCTCAATGATTTCACAATGTGTTGTTCCAGAGCACAGTGATGGAGTTCAAGTGACTATATGTTATAGACATTTTTGGGCACTATAACCCCAATCATAAATGTCCATAAACTGAGGGCTCCTAAGTCCCTAAAAGTGTTACTTCACTACCTAATGGAACAAGGCCAGCTGATTACATCATCTCCCAGAAGTTCTCCACTAAAAACTGCTCATAAATGGTCAAAACTGGACCATACTGAATACCTAGTGCAGAGGGTGTGATGCATATCACCTTCCCAGTGTAAAGGGTGTGATGCATACTGAATGGCCCCTCTATAGGGTGCGATGGGCGAGAATGGACAAATGGCAGAGACAGTTTGCGAGGTGGGAGATCATGGAATCTTCTAGAAGCTTCCCCTCTGACACTTGCCTCTCTGTTTTCGACCAGGGATGAGTAAGAGATCATCAATCTCCAAGTGGAATCAAGAAATATCAGAGAGAGGACATTAATAAAAACCCCAGAAGATGACTCACCCCCCTACAATCATCTATATATGGATCCCTCATCACAAAGATCCAAAGGCTGGAATCTGGTATCTTGTAGAGAAGTGTTGTTGGTTTTAAGGTGAAACTTCATAATGTTGGGTGATCTAAGATTTACTTGAGGTGAAGAAGGGCTTTCTTGCTGGAGGATGATGTTGGTTCAGAACAATTGGTTGTAATCCTGTTGCTATTCTTGATATTAATAAAGCTATTCAAGTTTTCCTCCATATTCTTGTATGTTTGATTATATATGCATTTGTATGGTTAATACATATCTAGTCCTATGTTATTTATGAATATAGATCTCTGTTCTTTGATAGTATTATGCTGATTTGATTCCACTGGTGCTCTTTGAAGCTGGGTAGATGAAGAAGAATTGGCAAAGATCTATCAGGAAGGAGAGGAATCAATCAAGCGCAAGACTAAGGTTGGTGTCCTTTGTTCACCTCTTATCTATTTTCATAAAGGAAAATGAAAGTGGTCTTTACTTTTTTGTTTCTAAGATAGCTACCAATCTTAGTGGGAATAACAGCTTCGAGTGGATGCTATTCTCGGTAACAAAATGGCGACTCCGCTGGGGAGGGAATAGATTGTTTGTTAGTCTATCTTTGTTTGTTTTATAAACTTACAGACGGAGCCTGAAGTCAAGCCAGCTAGCCTTCAAACTGCGTTTGTTGCACAAATGCAAACTAGATCAATGTTGCTTTAGTCTATCTCCAGATTTTGTTTATAAATTGAACAATCGATCTACAAACGCTCTAATTGCCCTAAGTGGTGGCTCTAGTAACCTCCTTAGATCAACCCCTATGATTTACATTTACTGAACATCACTTACTCAGCCTAAATTGTTGAACTGAACTAAATTGTAAGCAAAGACTGGTTAAAAGTCTCGCAATGGTACCATCGCACCCTCCCTTCAAGGTAGTATGTATGCATCACACTTCCCGTGTGCAGTAGGTGCGCTACATACTAGATTCCCTGTGTGACAGGTGTGATGGTCAGGGAAGGTTAACTTTACCTTCAGACTTTGGTCTTTTCTTCACTATTTTTAGTTCTATTCAGGAGTTTTGTTGTCTGTGGTCAGTATATATTTGTGAAAACCCCCTTCTATTCCATCATTCCACCTCTATAATGCAAAGAACTGTAAGTGTTTTTATGTATTGTGCGCCATTTTCAGTTCTCTTTTGCAAAGAAGTAGCGTAGTCGAACTGTCGTTTCTTAATCTGAAAGTGTCGTAAGTGTCGTTCTCAGTTATAGAAGAGAATCCCATTGTTCTTGATAGTCGATTGTACTGTTACTCTTGTATATGATTTGAATTAGTAGTTTTTAAAGTGTTGAAAAGCAGTTTTCATTTCGAAATTGCAAAGTGTCGCCCTTATCTTCACTTCATTTTGAAAAGAAATTTGTTAAGTATTGTCGCTTTGAAAATAATTCAGATTTGTACTTAGCTTTCTTATCATCATTTATACATTAAGAAGGCTGAAAACAAATACATTCATGTGCATTTGCATTTAGACTGCTTGGTTTGATTTAGGACAGAGCATTTAGTGTGTGCTCTGTGCTCTTTGTTGAAAGACTCTCAATTTCCTTTCCTTAGTAGCTAGGATTTTCATTGCCAAAAGAAGATTAAACAGTTGTTTATCATCTTAAACTACATTTTAGGAATTGTATACGCATCATGCAGTGAACCTGAAAGGAAAAATTTTAAACAAGATCAACTATAAAATAAATTTAATCAATCTAAAAACGCTTTGAAACCTAACGCACAACATCTAGAAGTCTAGGCTAGAGACGTATTCTGGTGTCGTAAAACCTAGTAACTGTTGTTTTCATTGTTGGTTGGGTGATTCCTCTAATCTGAGACCACAAGTGCCAGTACGGACTTGTGCTACCTGTTAGAGTCGGTCTTGTCAGTCCTCCATCAGAGATCAATACTCTTTCTGCATATCATTTTTAGGAGTCCCACTCCATTCACTCAGCTGCATTCCACTAGGTGCATGCCACGATCCGACGAAAAAGGTCTTGTTAGTCATTTCCCCTCATGTCTGGCACCTATTGGCTTAGGTCTTTTGTCAATGTTCACTAAAGTCCATGAAGGTTAATGTTCGATCTTTTAATGGACAAGAGTCATTTTCAGTCATCAGGTCTAGGGATTAGTCAAATTGGTCTTCAAACCATGACCAATAAAGCCATGTAGGCCAGAGGGAGGCCCTTAGAAAGTTGTGATTCAAATATTTTCATTGTCATGATTGATAGATTACGACTGTTCTTCAAAACTCCATTTTGAAGAAAAGTCAAACAGTGTGTCATTTGTGATAATTTTCAAAAAAGTCGCCAGTTGATTTCTTCAGGTGCAGTCATGGTTTCCTTGGCCAAATGCCATGTCATGCGACCCCTACAAAAGTGCTCAAAATTTCATCATTCTAGCTAAAAATTCAAAAGGAAAAGTGAAATTTAGTGTTGCATTAACTTAGTGAAAAGAGCCAAAATGAAACATTAGCAAAGTGGGTTTTTGAAGAAGCAAAAATTTAACCCATGACTCCAAAAGTCTTTATAAAATATTTCTACAAGAAACATAATCATTTTGCATACCAAGGTGGAGAGAAAGCATTTAAAATTGATTAAGACAAGCTAGCATGTGTTTGAGTGAAGTTTGGAGTCATTTTCAGGAGCGCGACACACACACAAAGGGGCGCGACGCACACACAAAGGGGCATGACGCACATAGAGAGCGTGGCGCACACAGCGCTACCCCACAATGTTAATTTAACATGGGTGTGACGCACACATAGAGCATGGTGCACACCCACAAAGGCCCAAAATTGTGCCAAATTACATTAAGTTGCCTTTGAAACTCCTCAAATCGACAGATATCACAACAACACCTAGTTTCATACCATCATCAAAGGGCAATCCAAGCACAGTACACATACAGCAGTCATGGCATCTGAGCATTCATCAGAGTATGAAATGGAAACCCAAAGTGATTCATCCTCTGAAGAACAGGCTCCCGGGAGACATCACAAAAGTGGAAAACATTTTAGGGATGAGCCAACCACCCTCACAGAATTGCAGGCCTGCCCTCTTGCTATGTCATGTTTCCAGCATCTATCATGTTTTGAGTTTTTTCAAAGGGTGGCTAATGTTCGAGTTCATCATGAGTTGGCCCGTCTTTTTGTGCTTCACCTCATGGAGGTCACTCTATCTTGGCTGGGGTCACCTTCACACTGACACCCGAAACTATCCCATTAGCAACCGGCATACCGAATGTTGGAGAACAGTGGCACAAGAAACAGAAGGTGGATAGGCAGTATTATGAGCCTTACATTAAGGCCAGTTTCCTGAGGCAGCTCTAAAGAGTCTTTCCGCTCTGATATTTGAAAGATGAATATGATCCACTCATGAAATTTATCATGAAATACTTCATCTGTGAGGGGAGGTTCTCTCGTCTATATGCCTATCACATCAGGTTACTCATGCACTTTACCAAGGTATGGATGATGAACATCCCATATTTCATCTGCAGTAACATACAGAGGATGAACACCTTCATGCAGCAAAAGACCCCTAAGAAGCAACTTAACAATGTTTATCACTTTGCTCTTATTAAGATTTTGGTGGATCATCAGCTGGGATTACAGGGCATTACTTCAGATGACTTCACCTTCCGTGACCTCTTTAGCACTTTACAGGTATTATCAGAGGTTGAACATGAGATAGCTGGTCCTTCTCATCAGTATCAGCACCATGAGACCACTGCTATGCCAGTATTTATCACCTATCAGAGAGGCAATAGACAGTTGTTTGCAGCAACAAAGCGAGTGTTATCTCCACCCGGGGTGGAAGGGGCCTCGCTTTCAACATCAGCAACACAGGTATAGGACAAGGGCAATGAGCCCATGCATGACGAGGGGACATCAGGTGAACAAGAGGATGAACTCATCCTCATTCATGATGATGATGCAGATGTGGAGAATGCCAAACTTAGAAGGACCATCCAGGAGCAAAAAATGGAGATCCAAGACTTGTCACTCAATTTGGAGAGGGCCAAATTGATTATCAAGTATTTGGAGCAGAGGAACAAATAGCTTGAGGACCAACATGAGATCATGGAGCTGCAAAACATTCGTGAGAATTGCCAAGCTGCCCAGCATAGGAGGATTGAGCTCACTCCATTAGAGCAAGAGATTAACAATGATCGTGAGTCTTGGCTCGAGCGTATCAACATCCACCTTGAAAGACTTCTAGAGAAGGCCGACAAGGACAAAACCATGTTGAGGTGGATGGTTTATCACTATAGGGCACGCAACATGAGTTCAAAGGCTCGGATAAGGAGTTTGAAGGTAAAATCGAGCAAGGCGACAAAGAGGAAAAAGAGGCAAAAAGAGTAAGATCAGCTTTGAATCTTGGCTAAAGCCTCTATGTCCCAGCATAGCACCTCATAGAGGATCTCCAGCCCAATTTTCAAGAAATTTGGGGCAATTTTGGTCACATGACAAATTTTTGGTCACAACACAAGTTTTTTCTCTACTTAGGATTGGGAGCTCCAAATCACAAATGGCTTTCATTTTTGGATTCAGCATTAAAAATCATGCCTACCGGTGCATAGCCAAGAATTTTGGGCAAGTTTTGAGTCCCCAGCAGGTCAAAAACACTCAAAAATGACCTCTTTGCCCCTATTTTGACACACAGGAAGCAGTCTTGGGAGAATGAAGTTTTGGAGGGGAAAATGAGCACTAAATTTAGAAATTCTACTTGGGTTGGAAAGTAGACATACCAGGCTTCCCAACAAGCACATTTGGGCACAATTTGGACTCCTGCAGGTACCTCAAAACAGCCTCAAAAGTGGCATGGTGCATATAGATTTGGGTGCGACGCATATAGAGAAAAAGGCCAAAATCACTTCCGCTTCCAACATTTCGATTCATGACCTTTCTCCAAGTGAGCCCGCTCATCTACACTACACTTCTCTCGGCACCTAATGCAAAATTTAAAGTATTTCACTAAAGGTTGGCTTCTATCCAAGTGGCAAAGGAAGGCGAGCAGTCACCCAAGCCATTTGTCATTTTTGTAACATTGCACCTGTAACTAATGGTGGCTTTCCACTTCCACTTTGTAATGATTCGAAAAACTCCCCAACTCTTGGTTGTTCTATTTCCTCATGGCATAGTCTATTTATTGTATGCAAACCATTTGCAAAGGGTTGGTTGGTTGTAATTTCTGGGAGACTGTGGGAGAAAAACTCAGCTCTTCATTGTATATTTTGACAGAGGATTAATGAAAGGTAGGGACTCTGTTTCATGAGATTCATGTGGTTGTGAGTGTAGAAAATGTGTTTCTCTTTATGTTCCATATGTATTTTGTTATGTTTCATAGTTCATTCATATTCATTTCTAGTGAAATTTTCTAAGTAAGATAAGGTAGAATTCATATTTATTGCTTTGCCTGTGGGAAAGTTTCACGCTATGTGTTTTTCTTCTGTTGAAAAGGATTCGTGTGTTTATGCCATTTTCACCCTCCTAAACAATCTTTCTGTTCCGCATTACTTCAAATTCAATTGTTAAACTTTTCGCCTCTCTTGCCTCGCGAAGTAATCTGTGCCTTTGTGTTAAATTCTCTGCTCATTGTTGTTCGTTGGTCCCATACCATCCCAGAAACTCAGTCATTTATAAAAAATTGCTTCTTGTATCTATATTTATTTACTAGCCTAAAATCAATATTTCACTGTACGTCATCTCAGACCAGTTCATTTACTTATTCACTGAGCGTGACTCGGAGAGAGCCCTCCCTTGTTCTGGTAGGGCTAGCTACCAGACTGAGCGTGGTTTGTGGTTACCCTGAATTTTGCCTTCCTTCAGCCTAAGGCAGATTTAGGTGCTAACATAGTGGCGACTCCGCTGGGGAAAAATGGTTTGATTGAAGATTGTTTTTCCCCAGTGCATCTATCAAGCTCAGATCTGATGGTTGACAGTGGACAATGATCAGACATAAGAAGACGGCTAAAATGATTCACCTGGCAACTCCTTTCACTGAAGAATCCAGCAATCAATGCTTCATGCTGACTCCACTGCAGAGGGATCAGTAGCTTTGAGATTTTTTAAAATGGCGTGGATTTCCAGAAGATACGCTCCCATGAGCCGAGACCACATTCCAGGCTTTCCAAATAAAATTCCGAAGGTAGATTGGTCAAGGAATCTGCCTACGTTTAAAGATGATGGTAAGAAGGACGCTGCTTTACATCTAGTTCGATTTCACATGCATATTCACAAGTTGAAGGTTGATTTTCCTGAAGATTTCTTAATGAATATATTCCTGGCCACTCTAGAAGGTGAAGCCCAATATTGGTATGAAAGTTTGCCGCCTAGTTGTATTTACTGTTTAAAGGATTTTCATGCCCTGTTCATTGAAAGATATAAAGACTCTTATCCATCATTAAATCTAGTTCATGATTGTTGCAAACATGCTTCTACTTTTATTGAAAGCCTTAAAAAATACTATGAGGATGATAATTCTATGGATGATGAGATCATGGAAGCCCTGTATGAAAATCCCTTTCAACAGCGTAAAGACGATCATGAAAATTTGCAGCATGATCAAGATTGTAGTACGATGGAAGATGAAAGAATTTTGCATCTTGATAGTCAACAGGAATTACATGAAATGGATCAGCAGTATGAGGAATATTTGTATACACCTTCACTTGAAATTAATGAAGACAATCACTGTTTGAGCAAAAGGAAACAAAATGTATTATCTCCCTTGTCTGAAGATGAGATAGATCAACTCTTGCACGGTTATGTTCCAGCTCAAGCTAAAGCGGATTTGCAGTGCACACATGGTCAAGAAAGTGTTGGTGAAACTTCTTCCTCTTTTGAAAAGGATGACAGTCCGATGAAAAGCTTTATAGATCAACAGGTTGAAGAATTCCATATGGCTGAAAGTGATGAAAGAAAAAGTGGCGTTTCGGATTTGTCCATAGAAGAAGACAGCATGCATGGAAGTCCAGTTCTACTTTCAGAATGTGATGACATTAAGTCAGCCCTTTCAGATCCAGATTCGAATTATGGTGACCAAGAAAACCTTGTACTAAGTCCCATGAAAGAGAATTTTGCTGTTAAAATCACCTGGAATGTAGAAAACGGAGTTTTGAATCCAAATGTTCTCATGTCATCAAAACAAAGCCTTCATAAATAGGTAGTCTAGTCAGCTCATGAACAGCAAGATGATAATTTTGTTCAAGTAAGTGAAAAATATCTGAGTGAATTTATGGTAGATGATATAAATTATTGTGTTGGGTTTCAAGAATCATTTGAAGTTTCTTTTCTCATGATTGATGGATGCAAAGACAATCTGCCTGTCATATTATATGAAGATGGTCTACAATGTATTCAGACTTTAGCAGACCAGACCATTCAGGATTCCATTTCAGATTCTTCTTCCTATGTTTCATGTTCTAAAATGTTCTTTGAAGAGGAAATCTTCTCATCTACTTGTTCAGAATTGTTTGAAGACCAGGAACCTACTCTTATTTATGAAAAGAGATCAGCATTACAAGAAAATGACACCTTGTTTCTTCAGCAGGAGGAAAGACCTTATGTTCTTCATGATCTAATGGCAGATTTGTTGAAGTCAGCAGTGAAGGTGATTATTTCAGTATTCAATGATGAAGGATATCATGGTCAATTATTTTTTTGGAAGCCCAGTTACCAGTATCTGTTGTTGACCAGGAGATCTGATCAGCAAAATCAATCAAGAAGGCGTCTGCTTGATTGGTTATATTGCAAGACACATTACACATGATTGTACATATTGCATTAATATGCAGGTGGTTGTCATCATAATTTGAAACCCTCGAATCTTGATGGACTGTCGCCATTGAATAAGTTTTGTCAGTTCTTGTTTTAGTTAAGTCAGTCATGAGTCATTTCCTTTTGCATTGAGTCAGTTTTTCAGTCATGTTGGTTTCATATTTAATGTCAGTTTAAGTCAAGTTCCAGTCAAATAAATGTGTCAAAGTCTTGTGTTGTTTGTCAAAATAATGACTCCATAGCCCAATGGATGAAGGCACTGTCTGCTCACCCAAAGATTTGCAGTTCTTGGCACCTCCAAGGAGCTATCATCCCCCATTAGAGCCAATGTTAGAGTCAGTCTTGTTAGTCCTCCGTTAGAGATCAATACTCTTTCTGCATTTCATTTTTAAGAGTCCCGCTCCATTCACTCAGCTACATTCTGCTAGGGGCATGCCATGATCTGACAGAAAAGGTCTTGTTAGTCATTTCCCCTCATGTCTGGCACCTGCTGGCTTATGTCTTTTGTAAATGTTCACTAAAGTCCATGACAGTTAATGTTCGCTCTTTTAATGGACAAGAGTCATTTTCAGTCATCAGGTCTAGGGATTAGTCAAATTGGTCTTCAAACCATGACTAATAAAGCCATGCAAGCTAGAGTGAGGCCCTTAGAAAGTTGTGATTCAAAGATTTTCATCGTCATGATTGACAGATTACGACTATTCTTCAAAACTCTGTTTTGAAGAAAAGTCAAACAATGTGTCATTTGTGATAATTTTCAAAAAAGTCACCAGTTGATTTCTTCAGGTGCAGTCATGGTTTCCTTGGCCAAACGCCATGTAATGCGACCCCTGCAAAAGTGCTAAAAATTTCATCATTCTAGCTAAAAATTCAAAGGGAAAAGTGAAACTGAGTGTTGCATTAACTCAATGAAAAGAGCCAAAATGAAACATTAGCAAAGTGGGTTTTGAAGAAGCAAAAATTTAACCCATGACTCCAAAAGTCTTTATAAAGGATTTCTACAAGAAACATAATCTTTTTGCATACCAAGGTGGAGAGAAAGCATTTCAAGTTGATTAAGACAAGCTAACACGCGTTTGAGTGAAGTTTGGAGTCATTTTCAGGAGCGCGGCACACACACAGAGGGGCATGGCGCACATAGAGAGCGTGACGCACAAAACGCTACCCCACAGTGTTAATTTAACACGGGCACGGTGCACACACAGAGCATGGCGCACTGGGTTTGCTGAGCGGTGCACACCCACAAAGGCCCGAAATTGTGCCAAATTGCATCAAGTCACCTTTGAAACTCCTCAAATCGACAGATATCACAACAACACCTAGTTTCATACCATCATCAAAGGGCAGTCCAAGCACAGTACACATACAATAGTCATGGAATCTGAGCATTCATCGAAGTATGAAATGGAAACCCAAAGTGATTCATCTTCAGAAGAACAGGCTCCCCGGAGACATCACAAAAGTGGAAAACATGTTAGGGATGAGCCAACCACCCTCACAGAATTGCAGGCCTGCCCCCTTGCTATGTCATGTTTCCAGCATCTATCATGTTTTGAGTTTTGTCAAAGGGTGGCTAATTTTTTAGTTCATCATGAGTTGGCCCGTCTTTTTGTGCTTCACCTACATGGAGGTCACTCTATCTTGGCTGGGGTCACCTTCACACTGACACCCGAAACTATCTCATTAGAAACCGGCATACCGAATGTTGGAGAACAGTGGCACAAGAAACAGAAGGTGGATAGGTAGCATTATGAGCCTTACATTAAGGCCAATTTCCTGAGGCAGCTCCAAAGAGTCTTTCCATTCTGATATTTGAAAGATGAATATGCACCACTCATGAAATTGATCATGAAATACTTCAGCTGTGAGGGGAGGTTCTCTCGTCTATATGCCTATCACATCAGGTTGCTCATGCACTTTACCAGGGTACGGATGATGAACATCCCATATTTAATTTGCAATAACATAGAGAGGATCAACACCTTCACGCAGCACAAGACCCCTCAACAGTAACTTAACAGTGTTTATCACTTTGCTCTTATTAAGATTTTGGTGGATCATCAGCTGGGATTACAGGGCATTACTTCGGATGACTTCATCTCCCGTGACCTCTTCAGCACTTCACAGGTATTATCAAAGGTTGAACATGAGATAGGTGGTCCTTCTCATTAGTATGAGCACCATCAGACCACTACTATGCCAGTATTTATCACCTATCAGAGAGGCAATAGACAGTTGTTTGCAGCAGTAAAGCAAGTGTTATCTCCACCCTGGGTGGAAGAGACCTCGCTTCCGACATCGACAACACAGGTACAGGACAAGGGCAAGAGGCCTATGCATGACAAGGGGCCATCAAGTGAACAAGAGGCTGACTTCATCCTCATTCATGATGATGATGCAGATGTGGAGAGTGCCAAACTTAGAAGGACCCTCCAGGAGCAGAAAATGGAGATCCAAGACTTGTCACTCAATTTGGAGAGGGCCAAATGGGTTATTAGGTATTTGGAGCAGAGTAACAAATAGCTTGAGGACCAGCATGAGATCATGGAGCTGCAAAACATCCGTGAGAATCGCCAAGCTTCCCAACATAGGAGGATTGAGCTCACTCCATTAGAGCAAGAGATTAACAATGATCGTGAGTCTTGGCTTGAGCGTATCAACATCCACCTTGAGAGCCTGCTAGAGAAGGCTGAGAAGGACAAAACCATGTTAAAGCGGATAGTTTATCACTACAGGGCACGGAACATGAGTTCAAAGGCTCGGATAAGGAGTTTGAAGGCAAAATTGAGCAAGGCAACAAATAGGCAAAAGAGGCAAAAAGAGCAAGATCGGTTTTGAATCTTGCCTGAAGCCTATGTGGCCCAGCATAGCACCTCATAGAGGATCTCCAACCCAAATTTCAAGAAATTTGGGGCAATTTTGGTCACATGACAAATTTTTGGTCACAACAAAGGTTTTTTCTCCCTGTGCACCGCGCAACTGGCGCGGCGCTTAGGATTGGGAGCTCCAAATCACAAATGGCTTGCATTTTTGGATTCATCATGAAAATCATGCCTGTTGGTGCATGGCAAAAGAATTTTGGCAAGTTTTGAGTCCCTAGGAGGTCAAAGGAACTCAAAAAATGACCTCTCTGCCCCTATTTTGACACACAGGAAGTAGTCTTGGGAGAATGAATTTTTGGAGGGGCAAATGAGCACTAAATTCATAAATTCCACTTGCGTTGGAAAGTAAATAGGCCAGGCTTTCCAACAAGCACACTTGGGCACAATTTGGACTCCTGCAGGTACCTCAAAACAGCCTCCAAGGTGGCACAGCGCATATAGAGAAAAAGGCCAAAATCACTTCCGCTTCGCAACATTTCGGTTTGCGACTTTCTCCAAGTTGGCCCGCTCCTCTACACTACACTTTTTTCGGCACCTAAGGAAAAATTTAAAGTATTTTCACTAAAGGTTGGCTTCTATCCAAGTGGCAAAGGAAGGCAAGCAGTCACCCAAGCCATTTGTCATTTTTGTAACGTTACACCTGTAACTAATGGTTGGCTTTCCACTTCCACTTTGTAATGATTCGAAAAACTCTCCAACTCTTGGTCATTCTATTTCCTCATGGCATAGTCTATTTATTGTATGCAAACCATTTTCAAAGGGTTGGTTGGTTGTAATTTCTGGGAGACTGTGGGAGAAAAACTTAGCTCTTCATTGTATATTTTGACAGAGGATTAATGAAAGGCAGCGGCTCTGTTTCATGAGATTCATGTGGTTGTGAGTGTAGCAAATGTGTTTCTCTTTATGTTGCATACATATTTCATTATGTTTCACAGTTCATTCATAATAATTTCCAGTGAAATTTTCTAAGTAAGATAAGGTAGAATTCATATTTATTGCTCTGCCTGTGGGAAAGTTTTACGCTGTGTGTTTTTCTTTTGTTGAAAAGGATTCATGTATTTATGCCCTCTTCACCCTCCTAAACAATCTTTTTGTTCCACATTACTTCAAATTTAATTGCTAGACTTTCCGCTTGTCTTGCCTCACGAAGTAATCTGTGCCTTTGTGTTAAATTCTCTGCTCATTGTTGTTCGTTGGTCCCATACCATCCCAGAAACTCGGTCATTTATAAAAAATGGCTTCTTTTATCTATATTTATTTACTAGCCTAAAATCAATATTTCACTGTAAGTCATCTCATAACAGTTCATTTACTTATTCACTGAGCATGACTCGGAGAGAGCCCTCTCCTGTTCTGGTAGGGCTAGCTACCAGACTAAGCGTTGTTTTGTGGTTACCCTGAATTTTGCCTTCCTTTAGCCTAAGGCAGATTTAGGTGTTAACACTCCCACATACCGTCGAGTATATATTGGTAGACCACAATAGGCTACATCCTTTATCCTTAGGAAGCCATGTTTGCCGCCCTATCGATCACAATGCACTGAACACAGCATTCAGGAAGATTGACTGTCGTACCGTAAAAAGTATTATGTATTTTTTCAATTGGTTTCGTAATCCCCTCTGCCTAGATTTCCAGAGAAGTCTCTTTCATTTCTTTTCAGACTCCTTAAAAGAAAAGGTCCATCTGAGCACTTGTCACTTCAGGCTCATTAAAACTCTAAGGTGACTAGAGTCATATTTTGTTTTTTCTCGACTCTTTAAAATTGAAAAAACAAGTTGTGTCAAAGTGTCTAAAATTTATTTTAATCGGAATAACATCACAAGTTCCCTCATTGGTCTTTAGGTTGAGGAAAATGGATTCTACCAACCAAGGATTTTCCCTTGGAGGAAATCCTAGTCCTTTCTCCTCTTGGGGAGATGTTGGTGCACCCCATATGACCAAATTGTCACTTCCAGGGTTGACGATTGGTTTGCCTGTATGGCTCTTCTCTACCTTTATCATTCAGAATACCTTAATTCCTAAATGGTCAAGTCAGCAACTAGATGATACTAGAGTTTCCCCCCAACCTTGTACTTCATCTATTTCTCCCTCTCCTCCTTCCTGTTCGCTTGATAAAGCTGTTAAAGCTAAAGATCAAGTAACTGAGAAGAAGAAGAAACGGAAAGAGAAAAAAGAAAAGAAGAAGAAAGAACCAAAAGCGAAAGGGGGCAACCATGCGTCGTCTAACGAAAATCCTCGCACTGCACTGTCTAAACCTAAATCTCCATGTGTCATTTGCAAACGAGACCACTATCATTGAGATTGTCCTTGCATCCCTCAAATCTTAAGGGACTGGTCTCCTTGTTTGCACAATCTGGTGTCGTCAACCTCTGATGATCATGTTGAAAGCACACCATCAACGAGTGAAAGTGAAATATCTGGACAAAAAAGGAATCACAAATTTACTTGTAAATTCTGTGAAGGCGATCACGCCATCCACCGTTGTCCCTTCCTAGACGAAGCTAAAAGCGTTTTGGATGACCATCCTGCTTCACTGCTATGGCTCCCTCCTGGATATAAGAAACTCTTGCCGAGTCCACCAATGGTTGAAAATCCATTTGGCATGCCATTGTGGTTGGCCGAAATGTCTATCATTGAGAATGAACCCTTTGAATCCATACCAGATGAAAGTCAAAAGGTCTAAGTGGCAGTTGACCCGGTCTTGCCTTCAGAATGTTCATCTTTGAATGATACCATCACTTAAGAGAAAGAGAATGACACCGTTCAAATTATTTTCATAAACACAGACTCCGATGAACTTGGGGGTAGTCTACCCATTCCTTTACCGCAGGAAGGAAGTTCATCAGAGTCATATCTGGCCGTCTATTTGGTCCCACCTCCAAGCAACCTAGTCATTTCTTTCGACTGGAATCTACTAGGCAGACCCTGTTTACCAGCTAGTGTACCATTTTGAATCATTGTACAAGCTTACAGAATGGTCATGGCTGGTACCATCATAGATGAAGGGGATTTTGTGAGTATCCTTCCTCAACTGCTTGGAAAGCGCTTGGTTCGCCATCGCTTTTGCCTGAAATGAGAAATCTGACAGGCTTTGATAAAGGAACCAATCGACCGTTAGGGATCCTTCCCAATGTGCCCATTACTTTGAGAAGGAAAACCATTCACATGAACGTGATGGTAGTCCAAGGACCCCTGGATTATAATCTACTCGTTGGGCGTGACTATATTTATTGCATGGGAGTCGCCGTCTCCTCACTCTTTAGAGTAATGTGTTTTCCGCATGAACGCAGAATGGTCAAGCTCGTAGACCAACTGTCATTCCCCGGTTCACACATAGAAAATAGTCAAATTTCATCCCTAAATGGTATTTTCACGCAACGAATATCTCATCGATCTCTAGTCTGTCCACCTGATGAGCGCGAGTGATTCAAGAGGATATGACGGAAACCTAGGGGGCATGCACCCTGGTGTGTTTCGGCAGGAAAACCTTGGGTATAGAGTAAGTTTCTGTGGAGGATATATGACTAGTCTGACACACCTGTCCATTAAGGAAAATTGGATTAGACTGGAATAAGATTCCCTCGTCAAAATTATGTGAGTGAAGGCGACTGCACCACTCACCTTTCTCTATTTCGGTAGACATTGCCAAGGAAGCATTTTGTCTGTGACGAGGATGGAGAGCTTTCATATGGTAGCCTGGGAATTTTTCACTATACCTGGGGGCAGGCAAACCTTTTTGCATGCAAGCAAAGAGCGACCATTCATTTTTTAAATTTGTAGGTCCTCTAACCCTTTAAACTCATAAGGTTGGTCATTTCCTAGCTTGCATAAAGAAAGGATCTGGGGCAAAGCTTTAAAAGGTGCAAGCTCCATAAAAAATGGCATCTTAGATGAGATATCCTTATTATATGACTGGCACGAGTAGTTTTAATGCGGAATTCAATCTCGTTAAAAAATAAACATAAGCAATGAGCAAATGTTTCCCCCAGAGTTTAAACTCATTAAAAAATGAACCAATTTTCCAGTAAATAACCATTGTGAATGCATTATCATCAAGTTTTGAGCCTTGGTCGTGTTCTCATCATCACCTCCACTCTATTTTTATCCAATCATTTGCCTCCATTTGATTGTTTACCCTTTCGTGGAACATCTGTGAAGAGTGATTCCAAAACTTACCTGGAATCAGCTGCTACCTGAAATCATCACTCATTCCTCGAAAACGAGTCTCCTTTAAGCTTTTTTCAGCTGACTCGTAAAATATGAAAATATTGTTGAGCGATTAGCATCTCCAGCTCGTTAAAGTCATCGGAAGTGCTATCCCTCCTCTAGATTTTAATCTTTTTGGACTTGAGGGATTATTACACAAAAATATCGAGCGCTTCTCTTGTTCGGCTCGTTAAAATTACCGAGCATTCATCCCTTTCATATTATTTTATGTTTTTTCAAACTTAAGGGATTATATGATGAAAAATAATCTTTGGAGTTTCCTTTCCATCCCTTTCAAACTCTCTAAAATTGAAAAGGATCGAGTTATCTTTGTTGTTAAACTCGTTAAAACTGAATAGCGACAAACTTGTCCAAATGGACGAGAACGAGTTTCACTGTCGCTAGGCTCGTTAAAATATAGCAACAGGTTTGCCCAAAGGGCGAATTATAGAACAAGCATATGTTATCCTCCTCAAGCTTGAAAAAAATAGAGGTACTGGTCAACAATGACTGGGGAAAATTGGGAAGAAAACTTGAAAAAACTTTATTGGTGGCAAATCGCTCTTGAACGTGACACTTTCTCTCTGCATCTGAGTCAGGTTGGGTTGTTCTGTTCACTGGTCATATCACCATTGGTCCGTCACACCATCCATATTTGGGGTTAACGCTACCAATCCATCGTCAGTGTCATCGATATGTTCAAGAGAAGTCATTCATAGAATTCGCCTGTGTCTCACTCGCTGCAATACATTTACACTCCATTCTTTCATGACCGCCACCCTGAACCCTGTATCATCATATCGTTTTCACCTCCAAAATCATTTGCTTCGTTCTGTGTCGTAGATGTGGGATTCATTAAGGCCCTCCTATGACAGGTCACTTCTTGTCGACATCAGCTCATTATCCAAGAAGTCGACCTAGGAACAACCCTTTCAGTACTTTCAAGCGTGCATGCCTCAATGGCAAGTTTCTCACTTTCGGCGACAGGTTTACATTAATGGCCTTCGACCGAGAGATTTTGTGTGGTGTTAGATGCCAAGTCCTTTTTCACACCATGTGAATTTTACTGTAGTACCTTGAGGGTCATTGCCATTATTGGTGATTCCTCTCGCGCCTGTTAACAGCTTACATCATTAGCTAGTAATCAGGTGATGTCCTTCCATGTTCGACTCCAGAACATTTTTTCACATGGATTGACTTGTACTCCGAGTAAAGATTGAACGAGTATTGAAGACCCTGGATCTATTTTCATCCATCCGGGCTGTGATATATTCAAGAATATAAATACATCAAATTTACATCATTTCCAAACAGGTGATCATCCAAATCAAAGGATGATGAGTCTAAATCATCAGTCTGCTACACAAATGATTGTCTATCCTATGTACATGAAAATGAATTTATAAATCTGAGCATGGGAATGCCCGCCTCAGCTAGATCATGAAAAATATTATGAAGATAATGTATTTTATTGTATCTTATTATAGGTCACCTCCCAACGCGAAAAAACTTCAGATCCTCATGATAAAGCATTTCACCCGACATCAAAAGATTAACGACCTAATGCTTTAGGGGGCAACTGTTATAGAAATTTCTGGGCACTGCAACCCCAATCATAAATTTCCATAAAATGAGGGCTCCTAAGTCCCTAAAAGTGTTGCTTCACTACCTAAAGGAACAAGGTCAGCTGATTACATCATCACCCAGAAGTTCTCCACTAAAAACTGCTCAGAAATGGTCAAAACTGGACCATACTAAATACCCAGTGCAGAGGGTACGATGCATATCACCTTCCCAGTGTAAAGGGTGTGATGTATACTGAATGACCCCTCTGTAGGGTGCGATGGGCAAGAATGGACAAATGGCAGAGACAGTTTGCGAGGTGGGAGATCATGGAATCTTCCAGAAGCTTCCCCTCTGACACTTGCCTCTCTGTTTTCGGCCAAGGATGAGTAAGAGATCATCATTCTCCAAGTGGAAGCAGGAACTATCAGAGAGAGGACACTAATCAAGACCCCAAAATATGACTCACCTTCCTATAATCATCTATATATGGATCCCTCATCTTAAAGATCCAGAGGCTGGAATTTTGTATCTTATAGAGAAGTGCTGTTGGTTTTCTGGTGTACATTCATAGTGTTGGGTGATCTAGGCTTTTCTTGAGGTGAAGAAGGGATTTCTAGCTAGAGGATGATGCTGGGTCAGAACATATGGTTGTAATCCTCTTGCTACTTTTCATCTTAATAAAGCTATTCAAGTTTTCCTCCATAATCTTGTGTATTTTTTTATATATGCATTTGTATGGTTAACACACATCTGGTCCTGTGTTATTTATGAATATAGATATTTTTTCTTCAATAGTAGTATGTTGTTATGAGTCCACACGTGCTCTTTGAAGCTGGGTAGACGAAGAAGAAGCGGCAAAGCTCTATCAGGAAGGAGAGGAAATCAAGCGCAAGACTAAGGTTGGTCTCCTTGGTTCTCCTCTTATCTAT